>JBBGZY010003192.1:0-65373 GCA_037952925.1 Lithobates clamitans
GGGGGGGCTCCGCGTGGGGTCGGGGCCTAGCTGGAGGGGGGGGGGCGCTCCTCTTGGGGTCGGGGGCCTAGCTGGAGGGGGGGGGGGCGCTCCTCTTGGGGTCGGGGGCCTAGCTGGAGGGGGGGGGGGGCGCTCCTCTTGGGGTCGGGGGCCTAGCTGGAGGGGGGGGGGGCGCTCCTCTTGGGGTCGGGGGCCTAGCTGGAGGGGGGGGCCTCCGCGTGGGTTCGGGGGCCTAGCTGGAAGGGGGGGCCTCCGCGTGGGTTCGGGGGCCTAGCTGGAAGAGGGGGCCTCCGCGTGGGTTCGGGGGCCTAGCTGGAGGGGGGGGGGCCTCCGCGTGGGTTCGGGGCCTAGCTGGAAGGGGGGGGCCTCCGCGTGGGGTCGGGGGCCTAGCTGGAGGGGGGCTCCGCGTGGGGTCGGGGGCCTAGCTGGAGGGGGGCTCCGCGTGGGGTCGGGGGCCTAGCTGGAGGGGGGGGGGGGGCTCCGCGTGGGGTCGGGGGCCTAGCTGGAGGGGGGGGCTCCGCGTGTGGTCGGGGCCTAGCTGGAGGGGGGGGGCCTCCGCGTGTGGTCGGGGGCCTACCTGGAGGGGGGGCCTCCGCGTGGGGTCGGGGGCCTAGCTGGAGGGGGGCCTCCGCGTGGGGTCGGGGGCCTAGCTGGAGGGGGGGCCTCCGCGTGGGGTCGGGGGCCTAGCTGGAGGGGGCCTCCGCGTGGGGTCGGGGGCCTAGCTGGAGGGGGGCTCCGCGTGGGGTCGGGGGCCTAGCTGGAGGGGGGGCTCCGCGTGGGGTCGGGGGCCTAGCTGGAGGGGGGCCCTGCGTGGGGTCGGGGGCCTAGCTGGAGGGGGGGGCTCCATGTGGGGTCGGGGGTTTAGCTGGAGGGGGGGCTCCGCGTGGAGTCTGTTGCCTAGCAAGGGGGGGTCCGCGTGGGGTCGGGGGCCTAGCTGGAGGGGGGGCTCCGCATGGGGGTCGGGGCCCTAGCTGGAGGGTGGGCTCCGCGTGGGGGTCGGTGCCCTATCTGGAGGGCGGCTCCGCGTGGGGGTCGGGGCCCTAGCTGGAGGGGGAGGCGGCTCCGCGTGGGGGTCTGGGCCCTAGCTGGAGGGGGGGCGGCTCCGCGTGGTGGTCGGGGGGCCCAAGCTGGAGGGGGGCGGCTCCGCGTGGTGGTCGGGGGGGCCCAAGCTGGAGGGGGGCTCCGCGTGAGGGTCGGGGCCCAAGCTGGAGGGGGGCTCCGCGTGAGGGTCGGGGCCCTAGCTGGAGGGGGGCTCCGCGTGAGGGTCGGGGCCCTAGCTGGAGGGGGGCTCCGCGTGAGGGTCGGGGGCCCTAGCTGGAGGGGGGCTCCGCGTGAGGGTCGGGGCCCTAGCTGGAGGGGGGCTCCGCGTGAGGGTCGGGGCCCTAGCTGGAGGGGGGCTCCGCGTGAGGGTCGGGGCCCTAGCTGGAGGGGGGCTCCGCGTGAGGGTCGGGGCCCTAGCTGGGAGGGGGGCTCCGCGTGAGGGTCGGGGCCCTAGCTGGAGGGGGGCTCCGCGTGAGGGTCGGGGCCCTAGCTGGAGGGGGGCTCCGCGTGAGGGTCGGGGCCCTAGCTGGAGGGGGGCTCCGCGTGAGGGTCGGGGCCCTAGCTGGAGGGGGGCTCCGCGTGAGGGTCGGGGCCCTAGCTGGAGGGGGGCTCCGCGTGAGGGTCGGGGCCCTAGCTGGAGGGGGGCTCCGCGTGAGGGTCGGGGCCCTAGCTGGAGGGGGGCTCCGCGTGAGGGTCGGGGCCCTAGCTGGAGGGGGGGCTCCGCGTGGGGTCGGGGCCCTAGCTGGAGGGCGGCTCCGCGTGGTTGTCGGGGCCCTAGCTGGAGGGCGGCTCCGCGTGGTTGTCGGGGCCCTAGCTGGAGGGGGGGTCCGCGTGGGGGTCGGGGCCCTAGCTGGAGGGGGGGTCCGCGTGGGGGTCGGGGCCCTAGCTGGAGGGGGGGTCCGCGTGGGGGTCGGGGCCCTAGCTGGAGGGGGGGTCGGCTCCGCGTGGGGGTCAGGGCCCTAGCTGGAGGAGGGGTCGGGGGCCCTAGCTGGAGGGGGGGGGGAGGCTCCGCGTGGGGTCAGGGGCCTAGCTGGAGGGGGGCTCCGCGTGGGGTCGGGGGCCTAGCTGGAGGGGGTGGGGGGCTCTGCGTGGGGTCGGGGGCCTAGCTAGAGGGGGCTCCGCGTGGGGTCGGGGGCCTAGCTGGAGGGGGGGGGTGCTCCGCGTGGGGCCGGGGGCCTAGCTGGAGGGGGGGCCTAGCTGGAGGGGGGGGGGGGGCTCCGCGTGGCGTCGGGGGCCTAGCTGGAGGGGGGGCTCAGCGTGGGGTCGGGGGCCTAGCTGGAGGGGGGGGAGGCTCCGCGTGGGGTCAGGGGCCTAGCTGGAGGGGGCTCCGCGTGGGGTCGGGGGCCTAGCTGGAGGGGGTGGGGGGCTCTGCGTGGGGTCGGGGGCCTAGCTAGAGGGGGCTCCGCGTGGGGTCGGGGGCCTAGCTGGAGGGGGGGGGTGCTCCGCGTGGGGCCGGGGGCCTAGCTGGAGGGGGGGCCTAGCTGGAGGGGGGGGGGGGCTCCGCGTGGCGTCGGGGGCCTAGCTGGAGGGGGGGCTCAGCGTGGGGTCGGGGGCCTAGCTGGAGGGGGGGCTCAGCGTGGGGTCGGGGGCCCAGCTGGAGGGGGGGTCCGCGTGGGGGGTCGGGGCCCTAGCTGGAGGGGGGGTCCGCGTGGGGGTCGGGGCCCTAGCTGGAGGGGGGGTCCGCGTGGGGGTCGGGGCCCTAGCTGGAGGGGGGGTCCGCGTGGGGGTCGGGGCCCTAGCTGGAGGGGGGGTCCGCGTGGGGGTCGGGGCCCTAGCTGGAGGGGGGGTCGGCTCCGTGTGGGGGTCAGGGCCCTAGCTGGAGGAGGGGTCGGGGGCCCTAGCTGGAGGGGGATCGGCTCTGCGTGGGGGTCAGGGGGCGGCTCCGCGTGGGGTCAAGGCCTAGCTGGAGGGGGGGGCTCCGCGTGGGGTCGGGGGCCCTAGCTGGAGGGGGGGCGGCTCCGCGTGGAGTCTGTTGCCTAGCAAGGGGGGGGGTCCGCGTGGGGTCGGGGGCCTAGCTGGAGGGGGGGCTCCGCGGGGGGGCTCCGCATGGGGGTCGGGGCCCTAGCTGGAGGGGGGGCGGCTCCGCGTGGGGTCAAGGCCTAGCTGGAGGGCAGTTTGGGAAAGGACAGGGCAAATCATAAAGGATCTTGATGTAGGCGGAGTTTCTGGTTTATTTTAGGGTGGGATTCTCTATATATAGACGGGATGTATAATCTGAATTATTGGGAAGAAAATACAAATTATTATTATTTATCCCGGGTGACGCCTCTGTGGTTATGAAGCTGGGATGATAATTCATATCTTATATGTGGTTCCTATAAAGGCCAATAGACATGCAGCTCTTCAATTTATATCCAGCAACAGATGTACCTGTGGGGGGCGTCATTCATAAGTATTGTACAAAACAGATGAATGATCCCCCTCCCCCCGCGTCCAACCAACTGATATCAGTCTTTTCCCTCCCCAGGCGGTGACTCCGGATGGCCGCCATATTATCACCTGTGACCGTGATGAGAAGATCCGGGTCAGCCTGTGGGAGGCGCCACATGTCATCAGCGCCTTCTGTCTCGGACACACAGAGTGAGTGATGGGGGAGGGAGATTGTAGAGTATGATGTCACTGGCGGTGAGCCCTTTATTATTATTATTACTCTTATTATCTGCACTTCACTCTAGTAGAGTGCGGTGTCATGTGTGAGCCCCGTGTGGTCATTTTGCTAGTGTGGTGTCATTGGTGTTGTCGTTGGCTAGCGTGTGACGTCGTTGGCAGAGAGCGTGTGTCTAGTGTGTCGGCGAAGGTTGTGTTGTTGTTGGCGGAGAGCGCCTGTCGTCGGCGAACGCGTGTCATCGTTGGCGGGTGGAGAGCACATCGTTGGCGGAGAGCGCGTGTCGTCGCTGGCGGAGAGCGCGTGTCGGCGCAGAGCGCATGTCGTCGGCGCAGAGCATGTGTCGTCGTTGGCGGAGAGCGTGTGTCGAGTGTGGCGCAGAGCATGTGTCGTCGTTGGCGCAGAGCGCGTGTTGTCGTTGGCGGAGAGCACGCGTTGTCATTGGCGGAGAGCGCATGTTGTCGTTGGCGGAGAGCGCGTGTTGTCGTTGGCGGAGAGCACGTGTCGTCGTTGGCGCAGAGCGTGTGTCCTCGGCGCAGAGCGTGTGTCGTCGTTGGCGCAGAGCGCGTGTTGTCGTTGGCGGAGAGCGCGTGTTGTCGTTGGCGGAGAGCACGCGTTGTCATTGGCGGAGAGCGCATGTTGTCGTTGGCGGAGAGCGCGTGTTGTCGTTGGCGGAGAGCACGTGTCGTCGTTGGCGCAGAGCGTGTGTCCTCGGCGCAGAGCGTGTGTCGTCGTTGGCGGAGAGCGCGTGTTGTTGGCGGAGAGCGCGTGTCGTCGTTGGCGGAGAGCGCGTGTCGTCGTTGGCGGAGAGCGCGTGTCGTCGTTGGCGGAGAGCGCGTGTCGTCGTTGGCGGGAGAGCGCGTGTCGTCGTTGGCGGAGAGCGCGTGTCGTCGTTGGTGGAGAGCACGTGTCGTCGTTGGCGCAGAGTGTGTGTCGTCGTTGGCAGAGAGCGCGTGTCGTCGTTGGCGCAGAGCACGTGTCGTCGGCGGGAGAGCGTGTGTCGTCGTTGGCAGAGAGCGCGTGTCGTCGTTGGCGCAGAGCGCGTCATCGGCGGAGAGTGCGTGGATTCTGTGGCTCCTCCATAGTTCTTTATTTTGGGGTGTCCTTGGCAGAGAACTATACACACGCATCCCCCATTATTCATAGGACACGCCCACTCTGATGTCATCTCTCTGATCTCTCCTCAGGTTTGTATCACAGCTGCTGGCGCTCCCTGGCCCGGATTATGTGCTCCTCTCTGGATCCGGGGTCAGTGTTTATCTCTTCCCTCTCTGTACATACATTACTGAATCTTCACCCGCTCACCCGTCTCTATGCCCAGTACTTCTTCTCTCACCCACTTTCCTGTCACTGCCCCCTCTCTCTAGGATGGGACGGTACGGCTGTGGAAATACGAATCTGGGGAAGAGATTCACATCTGCAACCTCAAAGATGTCCCGAGGCCGGGAGACGACGAGACCCAGGTGAGGATACCGGAGGAGAACTGGGTGGGGTCATACTGGAGGAGAACTGTGGGGGGGGGTCATACTGGAGGAGAACTGTGGGGGGGTCATACTGGAGGAGAACTGTGGGGGGGTCATACTGGAGGAGAACTGTGGGGGGGGGTCATACTGGAGGAGAACTGTGGGGGGGGGGCATACTGGAAGAGAACTGTGGGGGGGTCATACTGGAAGAGAACTGTGGGGGGGGGTCATACTTGAGGAGAACTGTGGGGGGGTCATACTGATGGAGAACTGTGGGGGGGGGTCATACTGGAGGAGAACTGTGGGGGGGCATACTGGAGGAGAACTGTGGGGGGGTCATACTGGAGGAGAACTGTGGGGGGGGGTCATACTGGAGGAGAACTGTGGGGGGGGGGCATACTGGAAGAGAACTGTGGGGGGGGTCATACTGGAAGAGAACTGTGGGGGGGGGGTCATACTGGAGGAGAACTGTGGGGGGGGGGTCATACTGATGGAGAACTGTGGGGGGGGGGGTCATACTGGAGGAGAACTGTGGGGGGGGCATAGAGGAGAACTGTGGGGGGGGTCATACTGGAGGAGAACTGTGGGGGGGCATAGAGGAGAACTGTGGGGGGGGTCATACTGGAGGAGAACTGTGGGGGGGGTCATACTGGAGGAGAACTGTGGGGGGGGTCATACTGGAGAACTGTGGGGGGCGGTCATACTGGAGGAGAACTGTGGGGGGGGTCATACTGGAGAACTGCGGGGGGGGGTCATACTGGAGGAGAACTGTGGGGGGGGTCATACTGGAGGAGAACTGTGGGGGGGGTCATACTGGAGAACTGTGGGGGGGGGTCATACTGGAGGAGAACTGTGGGGGGGTCATACTGGAGAACTGTGGGGGGCGGTCATACTGGAGGAGAACTGTGGGGGGGTCATACTGGAGAACTGTGGGGGGTCATACTGGAGGAGAACTCTGGGGGGTCATACTGGAGGAGAACTGTGGGGGGTCATACTGGAGAAGAACTGTGGGGGGGGGGGGTCATACTGGAGGAGAACTCTGGGGGGGTCATACTGGAGGAGAACTGTGGGGGGGTCATACTGGAGAACTGTGGGGGGGGGTCATACTGGAGGAGAACTCTGGGGGGGGTCATACTGGAGGAGAACTCTGGGGGGGGTCATACTGGAGAACTGTGGGGGGGGGGTCATACAGGAGGAGAACTGTGGGGGGGTCATACTGGAGAACTGTGGGGGGGGTCATACAGGAGGAGAACTGTGGGGGGGTCATACTGGAGAACTGTGGGGGGGGTCATACAGGAGGAGAACTGTGGGGGGGGCATAGAGGAGAACTGTGGGGGGGGGGGGTCATACTGGAGGAGAACTGTGGGGGGGGCATAGAGGAGAACTGTGGGGGGGGTCATACTGGAGGAGAACTGTGGGGGGGCATAGAGGAGAACTGTGGGGGGGGTCATACTGGAGGAGAACTGTGGGGGGGGTCATACTGGAGGAGAACTGTGGGGGGGGTCATACTGGAGAACTGTGGGGGGGGGTCATACTGGAGGAGAACTGTGGGGGGGGTCATACTGGAGAACTGTGGGGGGCGGTCATACTGGAGGAGAACTGTGGGGGGGGTCATACTGGAGAACTCTGGGGGGTCATACTGGAGGAGAACTCTGGGGGGTCATACTGGAGGAGAACTGTGGGGGGTCATACTGGAGAAGAACTGTGGGGGGGGGGGGGGTCATACTGGAGGAGAACTGTGGGGGGGTCATACTGGAGAACTGTGGGGGGGGGGTCATACTGGAGGAGAACTCTGGGGGGGGTCATACTGGAGGAGAACTCTGGGGGGGGTCATACTGGAGAACTGTGGGGGGGGGGGTCATACAGGAGGAGAACTGTGGGGGGGGTCATACTGGAGAACTGTGGGGGGGGTCATACAGGAGGAGAACTGTGGGGGGGTCATACTGGAGAACTGTGGGGGGGGTCATACAGGAGGAGAACTGTGGGGGGGTCATACTGGAGAACTGTGGGGGGGGTCATACAGGAGGAGAACTGTGGGGGGGTCATACTGGAGAACTGTGGGGGGGGTCATACAGGAGGAGAACTGTGGGGGGGGCATAGAGGAGAACTGTGGGGGGGGGGGTCATACTGGAGGAGAACTGTGGGGGGGGCATAGAGGAGAACTGTGGGGGGGGTCATACTGGAGGAGAACTGTGGGGGGGCATAGAGGAGAACTGTGGGGGGGGTCATACTGGAGGAGAACTGTGGGGGGGGTCATACTGGAGGAGAACTGTGGGGGGGGTCATACTGGAGGAGAACTGTGGGGGGTCATACTGGAGGAGAACTGTGGGGGGTCATACTGGAGAACTGGGGGGGGGGGGGGGGGTTGGCAGTATGTATCATTATCGCTGACTATAACACTGACGCAGGTCTTGGCCGTGGTCTTCAGTGAGGTCCACAAATCGGAGAATGATTCCAGTTTGCAAAAAAGTGGTTTTGGTTTTCATACTGATGGAGAACTGTGGGGGGGGTCATACTGGAGAACTGTGGGGGGGGGTCATACTGGAGGAGAACTGTGGGGGGGTCATACTGGAGAACTGTGGGGGGCGGTCATACTGGAGGAGAACTGTGGGGGGGGTCATACTGGAGAACTGTGGGGGGTCATACTGGAGGAGAACTCTGGGGGGTCATACTGGAGGAGAACTGTGGGGGGTCATACTGGAGAAGAACTGTGGGGGGGGGGGGGTCATACTGGAGGAGAACTCTGGGGGGGTCATACTGGAGGAGAACTGTGGGGGGGTCATACTGGAGAACTGTGGGGGGGGGGTCATACTGGAGGAGAACTCTGGGGGGGGTCATACTGGAGGAGAACTCTGGGGGGGGTCATACTGGAGAACTGTGGGGGGGGGGTCATACAGGAGGAGAACTGTGGGGGGGTCATACTGGAGAACTGTGGGGGGGGTCATACAGGAGGAGAACTGTGGGGGGGTCATACTGGAGAACTGTGGGGGGGGTCATACAGGAGGAGAACTGTGGGGGGGGCATAGAGGAGAACTGTGGGGGGGGGTCATACTGGAGGAGAACTGTGGGGGGGGCATAGAGGAGAACTGTGGGGGGGGTCATACTGGAGGAGAACTGTGGGGGGGCATAGAGGAGAACTGTGGGGGGGGTCATACTGGAGGAGAACTGTGGGGGGGGTCATACTGGAGGAGAACTGTGGGGGGGGTCATACTGGAGAACTGTGGGGGGGGGTCATACTGGAGGAGAACTGTGGGGGGGTCATACTGGAGAACTGTGGGGGGCGGTCATACTGGAGGAGAACTGTGGGGGGGGTCATACTGGAGAACTCTGGGGGGTCATACTGGAGGAGAACTCTGGGGGGTCATACTGGAGGAGAACTGTGGGGGGTCATACTGGAGAAGAACTGTGGGGGGGGGGGGGTCATACTGGAGGAGAACTCTGGGGGGGTCATACTGGAGGAGAACTGTGGGGGGGTCATACTGGAGAACTGTGGGGGGGGGGTCATACTGGAGGAGAACTCTGGGGGGGGTCATACTGGAGGAGAACTCTGGGGGGGTCATACTGGAGAACTGTGGGGGGGGGGTCATACAGGAGGAGAACTGTGGGGGGGTCATACTGGAGAACTGTGGGGGGGGGTCATACAGGAGGAGAACTGTGGGGGGGTCATACTGGAGAACTGTGGGGGGGGGTCATACAGGAGGAGAACTGTGGGGGGGTCATACTGGAGAACTGTGGGGGGGGTCATACAGGAGGAGAACTGTGGGGGGGTCATACTGGAGAACTGGGGGGGGGGGGTTGGCAGTATGTATCATTATCGCTGACTATAACACTGACGCAGGTCTTGGCCGTGGTCTTCAGTGAGGTCCACAAATCGGAGAATGATTCCAGTTTGCAAAAAAGTGGTTTTGGTTTTCATACTGATGGAGAACTGTGGGGGGGGTCATACTGGAGGAGAACTGTGGGGGGGGGCATAGAGGAGAACTGTGGGGGGGGGGTCATACTGGAGGAGAACTGTGGGGGGGCATAGAGGAGAACTGTGGGGGGGGTCATACTGGAGGAGAACTGTGGGGGGGTCATACTGGAGGAGAACTGTGGGGGGGTCATACTGGAGGAGAACTGTGGGGGGGGTCATACTGGAGGAGAACTGTGGGGGGGGTCATACTGGAGAACTGTGGGGGGTCATACTGGAGGAGAACTGTGGGGGGGGTCATACTGGAGAACTGTGGGGGGTCATACTGGAGAACTGTGGGGGGGTCATACAGGAGGAGAACTGTGGGGGGGTCATACTGGAGAACTGTGGGGGGGGGGTCATACTGGAGGAGAACTCTCGGGGGGGGTCATACTGGAGGAGAACTCTGGGGGGGGTCATACTGGAGAACTGTGGGGGGGTGTCATACAGGAGGAGAACTGTGGGGGGGGGTCATACTGGAGAACTGGGGGGGGGGGTCATACAGGAGGAGAACTGTGGGGGGGTCATACTGGAGAACTGGGGGGGGGGGTCATACTGGAGGAGAACTGTGGGGGGGGGTCATACTGGAGGAGAACTGTGGGGGGGGGGTCATACTGGAGGAGAACTGTGGGGGGGTCATACTGGAGGAGAACTGTGGGGGGGTCATACTGGAGGAGAACTGTGGGGGGGTCATACTGGAGAACTGTGGGGGGGGTCATACTGGAGAACTCTGGGGGGGGTCATACTGGAGGAGAACTCTGGGGGGGTCATACTGGAGAACTGTGGGGGGGGGTCTTACAGGAGGAGAACTGTGGGGGGGTCATACTGGAGAACTGTGGGGGGGGTCATACAGGAGGAGAACTGTGGGGGGGTCATACTGGAGGAGAACTCTGGGGGGGGGTCATACTGGAGAACTGTGGGGGGGTGTCATACAGGAGGAGAACTGTGGGGGGGCATAGAGGAGAACTGTGGGGGGGGTCATACTGGAGGAGAACTGTGGGGGGGGGGTCATACTGGAGAACTGTGGGGGGGTCATACTGGAGAACTGTGGGGGGCGGTCATACTGGAGGAGAACTGTGGGGGGGGTCATACTGGAGAACTGTGGGGGGGCATAGAGGAGAACTGTGGGGGGGGTCATACTGGAGGAGAACTGTGGGGGGGGTCATACTGGAGGAGAACTGTGGGGGGGGGTCATACTCGAGAACTATGGGGGGCGGTCATACTGGAGGAGAACTGTGGGGGGGGGTCATACTGGAGAACTGTGGGGGGCAGTCATACTGGAGGAGAACTGTGGGGGGGGGGTCATACTGGAGAACTGTGGGGGGTCATACTGGAGGAGAACTCTGGGGGGTCATACAGGGGGGGTCATACTGGAGGAGAACTGTGGGGGGGGGTCATACTGGAGGAGAACTCTGGGGGGGGTCATACTGGAGGAGAACTGTGGGGGGGTCATACTGGAGAACTGTGGGGGGGGTCATACTGGAGGAGAACTCTGGGGGGGGTCATACTGGAGGAGAAGTCTGGGGGGGTTATACTGGAGAACTGTGGGGGGGGGGTCATACAGGAGGAGAACTGTGGGGGGGTCATACTGGAGAACTGGGGGGGGGGGGTCATACTGGAGGAGAACTGTGGGGGGGGGTCATACTGGAGGAGAACTCTGGGGGGGGTTATACTGGAGAACTGTGGGGGGGGGGGGTCATACAGGAGGAGAACTGTGGGGGGGTCATACTGGAGAACTGTGGGGGGGTCATACTGGAGAACTGTGGGGGGGGGTCATACTGGAGGAGAACTCTGGGGGGGGTTATACTGGAGAACTGTGGGGGGGGGGTCATACAGGAGGAGAACTGTGGGGGGGTCATACTGGAGAACTGTGGGGGGGTCATACTGGAGAACTGTGGGGGGGGGTCATACTGGAGGAGAACTGTGGGGGGGGGTCATACTGGAGAACTGTGGGGGTCATACTGGAGAACTGTGGGGGGGTCATACAGGAGGAGAACTGTGGGGGGGTCATACTGGGGGGGGGGGGGGGTTGGCAGTATGTATCATTATCGCTGACTATAACACTGACGCAGGTCTTGGCCGTGGTCTTCAGTGAGGTCCACAAATCGGAGAATGATTCCAGTTTGCAGAAAAGTGGTTTTGGTTTTCGCTCGTTCTTTGTAATTTTGTTCTTTGTAATTTCCAACCTTTAATGTTCTGCAGCAGAAAATAACGTTTGTATGAGAAATGAAAGAAGACGTAGAGGGCGCTCATGTTCATTTTTGTATAGCTTTCTATTCTCCCCCCCCAGATTTTGCCTGTGGGGGACACAGGTTTCCACGTGTTTTGTATGTTCTTGATGTGTGATTTCCTCCTTGCAGAGGTTTGCGGTGTCCAGACTGAGCTGCTCCCCGGGAGGAGAACACTTGGCTGTACTCTGTGATGGGTATGTCGGGGGTCCAATGCTACACTTATCAGTAGAATAGGACAGATGGGAGGTGAGGATGGGGGGGAGGGGTGGTAGAATAGGACAGATGGGAGGTGAGGATGGGGGGGGAGGGGTGGTAGAATAGGACTGATGGGAGGTGAGGAGGGGGGGGAGGGGTGGTAGAATAGGACAGATGGGAGGATGGGGGGGAGGGGTGGTAGAATAGGACCGATGGGAGGGAGGATGGGGGGGAGGGGTGGTAGAATAGGACCGATGGAAGGTGAGGAGAATCCGGCTCATTGGTGGGGAGTCCTGTGAGGAGAAGGTGGACTTCCAATGACCGGCACCAATTTAGGATTACTTGATGGCGTGTTGAGCTGTGGTTGGTTGGTGGAAGGAGAGAGTTGGGATGTTGGTGGAGGACATGCAGGTTCCTGGGATGGTGGAATTGTGAAGGTCCCATGAGGAGGATGAGTACAGAGGAGGCTGAAGTGACGAGTAATAGCGGGGGTTGGGGGAGGGTTTCCAGAAAACAAGAATAGAAGAGTTTCTGGGTGGTGGGCGGTTTCTGGAGGGAGTTTGGGGGGATTTGACTCTGGACAAAAGAATAGGAAGGGTTCCAGTTGGAAAGGTGGATGTGTTGGGGGGAGGGGGGGGTTCAGGAGGAAGATGCTCTGGGCTGTGGAAAAGTACAGATGAGAGGTGGGAGCGATGAGTTACAGAAGAAGAGGACAGATGAGAGGAGTGAGTGGAGGATTCCAGGAGGAGGGGGCTCGGGGTGGTGGAATAGGACAGGTGGGAGTGGGGGGGGGGGGTTCCAGGAGGAAGGGGGAGGGGTGGTAGAATAGGAGAGGTGAGGGGGGGGGGTTCCAGGAGAAGGTGCCTTGGGTTAGTGGAATAGGACAGGTGGGAGTGGGGGGGGAGGGGTAGTAGAATAGGACAAATGGGTGGTGGGGAGGAGGGGGATCGGGGTGGTAGACTAGGACAGATGGGAGGTGAGGAGGGGGGTGGTGGAATAGGACAGATGGGAGGTGTGGGGGGGGGTTGGGGGGAGGGGTGGTAGAATAGGACAGGTGGGAGTGGGGGGGGGGGTGGTAGAATAGGACAGATGGGAGGGGGGAGGGGTTGTAGAATAGGACCAATGGGAGGTGAGGAGGTAGGGAGGGGTGGTGGAATAGGACAGATGGAAGGTGAGGAGGGGGGGTGGAATAGGACAGATGGGAGGTGAGGAGGGGTGGAGGGGTGGTAGAATAGGACAGATGGGAGTGGAGGGGGGGAGGGGTGGTAGAAGGTGGGGGGGGTTTGGTGGGGGGTGGAGCTCAGGTCTCCAGTCGGACAGATGACACGTGAAGGGTGACACACAGTCTTGGCTCGCTCTTCTCTTGCAGGGTGTCGGGGGTCTTCCTGTTCTCGGTGTCCGGTGGTAGAATAGGACAGGTGGGAGTAGAAGGGGGGGGGGAGGGGTGGTAGAAGGTGGGGGGGGGTTTGGTGGGGGGTGGAGCTCAGGTCTCCAGTCGGACAGATGACACGTGAAGGGTGACACACAGTCTTGGCTCGCTCTTCTCTTGCAGGGTGTCGGGGGTCTTCCTGTTCTCGGTGTCCGGTGGTAGAATAGGACAGGTGGGAGGGGGGGTAGAATGTGGGAGGTTGGGGGGGTGGAGCTCAGGTCTCCAGTCGGACAGATGACACGTGAAGGGTGACACACAGTCTTGGCTCGCTCTTCTCTTGCAGGGTGTCGGGGGTCTTCCTGTTCTCGGTGTCCGGTGGTAGAATAGGACAGGTGGGAGTAGAAGGGGGGGGGAGGGGTGGTAGAAGGTGGGGGGGGGTTTGGTGGGGGGTGGAGCTCAGGTCTCCAGTCGGACAGATGACACGTGAAGGGTGACACACAGTCTTGGCTCGTTCTTCTCTTGCAGGGTGTCGGGGGTCTTCCTGTTCTCGGTGTCCGGTGGTAGAATAGGACAGGTGGGAGTAGAAGGGGGGGGGAGGGGTGGTAGAAGGTGGGAGGGGTTTGGTGGGGGGGTGGAGCTCAGGTCTCCAGTCGGACAGATGACACGTGAAGGGTGACACACAGTCTTGGCTCGTTCTTCTCTTGCAGGGTGTCGGGGGTCTTCCTGTTCTCGGTGTCCGGTGGTAGAATAGGACAGGTGGGAGTAGAAGGGGGGGGGGAGGGGTGGTAGAAGGTGGGGGGGGTTTGGTGGGGGGGTGGAGCTCAGGTCTCCAGTCGGACAGATGACACGTGAAGGGTGACACACAGTCTTGGCTCGCTCTTCTCTTGCAGGGTGTGCTCGCTCTTCTCTTGCAGGGTGTCGGGGGTCTTCCTGTTCTCGGTGTCCGGTGGTAGAATAGGACAGGTGGGAGTAGAAGGGGGGGGGAGGGGTGGTAGAAGGTGGGAGGGGTTTGGTGGGGGGGTGGAGCTCAGGTCTCCAGTCGGACAGATGACACGTGAAGGGTGACACACAGTCTTGGCTCGCTCTTCTCTTGCAGGGTGTCGGGGGTCTTCCTGTTCTCGGTGTCCGGTGGTCCCTCCCTCTCTAGCACTCAGTACATTTCTCTGCCTTCTGTCCCCTTGGATCTGGACTTTGAAGACTCCGCCTCCCTGTGGGTGTTATCGGGGGTGACAGAGAACCCCATAGAGCTGCACAGATACAACAATGGTGCCTGGCAGGTGAGTGATGTACAGATGTGATTGGGTGCAGGAAGAATGGGCGGGTCCAATATCTGATCATGGATCTCCTGGGAGAGAAGACAGAGAGCCAATCGGATTCCCCGGTACTGGAGGATCTGAGGATATGGACTGTGTGTCTGTATGAGAGAGAAACGGACCAAAGAGATCCGATGTCCATCCCAAGAATCCGACGTCCCGAGACGATGGGCTTGTCTGCGGGGGGGGGGGGGTGTTATGTGTGTTTGCGGGGGGGGTGGTGTGTTTGCGGGGGGCAGTGTGTCTGCGGGGGGCGGTGGTGTGTTTGCGGGGGGGCAGTGTGTCTGCGGGGGGCAGTGTGTCTGCGGGGGGGGTGGTGTGTTTGCGGGGGGCAGTGTGTCTGCGGGGGGCGGTGGTGTGTTTGCGGGGGGGTGGTGTGTTTGCGGGGGGGTGGTGTGTTTGCGGGGGGTGGTGTGTTTGCGGGGGGTGGTGTGTTTGCGGGGGGCGGTGTGTCTGCGGGGGGCAGTGTGTCTGCGGGGGGCGGTGGTGTGTTTGCGGGGGGCAGTTTGTCTGCGGGGGGCGGTGTGTCTGCGGGGGGCGGTGGTGTGTTTGCGGGGGGCAGTGTGTCTGCGGGGGCAGTGTGTCTGCGGGGGGCGGTGGTGTGTCTGCGGGGGGCAGTGTGTTTGCGGGGGGCGGTGGTGTGTCTGCGGGGGGCAGTGTGTCTGCGGGGGGCAGTGTGTCTGCGGGGGGCAGTGTGTCTGCGGGGGCAGTGTGTCTGCGGGGGCGGTGGTGTGTCTGCGGGGCGGTGTGTCTGCGGGGGGCAGTGTGTCTGCGGGGGCAGCGTGTTTGCGGGGGGCGGTGGTGTGTTTGCGGGGGGCAGTGTGTCTGCGGGGGGCGGTGTGTCTGCGGGGGGCAGTGTGTCTGCGGGGGGCGGCAGTGTGTCTGCGGGGGGCAGTGTGTCTGCGGGGGGCAGTGTGTCTGCGGGGGGCAGTGTGTCTGCGGGGGTGGTGTGTCTGCGGGGGCAGTGTGTTTGCGGGGGCAGTGTGTCTGCGGGGGCAGTGTGTCTGTTTGCGGGGGGCAGTGTGTCTGCGGGGGGCAGTGTGTCTGCGGGGGGCAGTGTGTCTGCGGGGGGCGGTGGTGTGTCTGCGGGGGGCAGCGTGTCTGCGGGGGGCAGCGTGTCTGCGGGGGGCGGTGGTGTGTCTGCGGGGGGCAGTGTGTCTGCGGGGGGCAGTGTGTCTGCGGGGGGCGGTGGTGTGTCTGGCGGGGGGCGGTGGTGTGTCTGCGGGGGGCGGTGGTGTGTCTGCGGGGGGCAGTGTGTCTGCGGGGGGCGGTGGTGTGTTTGCGGGGGGCGGTGGTGTGTCTGCGGGGGGCGGTGGTGTGTTTGCGGGGGGCAGTGTGTCTGCGGGGGGCAGTGTGTCTGCGGGGGGCGGTGGTGTGTTTGCGGGGGGCAGTGTGTCTGCGGGGGGCGGTGGTGTGTTTGCGGGGGGCGGTGGTGTGTCTGCGGGGGGCAGTGTGTCTGCGGGGGGCGGTGGTGTGTTTGCGGGGGGCAGTGTGTCTGCGGGGGGCAGTGTGTCTGCGCCCTGCACCCCCTGACCCCCTTTAGCTACATTGCAGAATGTCGGTGATTATTATATTTCTATGAGGTGAAGTGTATGAAATATGTGACATTGTTCTCCGCACAGCCGGCACCATCGGATGATTACACCAAGAGATTGTCCAAGACCATTGGAGAGAACTGGGAACAGCTGGAAGGTGAGTCATGTGATGGCGGCTGGTCCAATCTCTAATCGTCCCGCCTACCTTACCCAATCACAATGCAGAGTAGAGGGGGTATTCAGTACTCTGCAGAGTGTAATGGACGTTCCGTGTGTGTCATGATGTCATAGGACAGCGAGATCGGCCGAACGATTCCTTATAATGGAGTAACAGAGGAGGTCAGGATAGAACCCCCCCCCCCCGAGTCACAGCTGACACCGGTATTGGTCACCGTCTTCCATGATGTAGATGGGGCAGAAGACGGGGGTGGGGGGAGCTCTTGGCCTTGATAAACTATTGTAGTCCTTCCTATCACCTGATTGGCTGGATGGACAGATTAGTTCCTCTATTGTGTGTATATAAAGAGAAGCCTCCAGCCCAGACAAACCTTAGCAGCTCATACTGTCATCTGATTGGCTAGACGGGCTGACATGCTGTTATCCACAGAGAGGAGCTCCCACCCTGGAGGAACCATTGTAGCTCCTCCTATCACCTGATTGGCTGGATAGGCAGATTATATATATATATATATATATATATATATATATATATATATATATATACACACACACAACACAGAGGAACTAATCTGCCTATCCAGCCAATCGGGTGATAGGAGGAGCTACAATGGTTCATCCAGAGGAACTAAAGAGGAGCCTCCAGCCTGGATGACGCCTTGTATCTCTTATCACCTGATTGGCTGGATGGGGAGACCAGTTCCTCCATACTCTGTGTATATATAGGGAGGAGCCTCCAGCCTGGATGACCCCTTGTATCTCTTATCACCTGATTGGCTGGATGGGGAGACCAGTTCCTCCATACTCTGTGTATATATAGGGAGGAGCCTCCAGCCTTGATGACCCCTTGTATCTCTTATCACCTGATTGGCTGGATGGGGAGACCAGTTCCTCCATACTCTGTGTATATATAGGGAGGAGCCTCCAGCCTGAATGACCCCTTGTATCTCTTATCACCTGATTGGCTGGATGGGGAGACCAGTTCCTCCATACTCTGTGTATATATAGGGAGGAGCCTCCAGCCTGGATGACCCCTTGTATCTCTTATCACCTGATTGGCTGGATGGGGAGACCAGTTCCTCCATACTCTGTGTATATATAGGGAGGAGCCTCTAGCCTGGATGACCCCTTGTATCTCTTATCACCTGATTGGCTGGATGGGGAGACCAGTTCCTCCATACTCTGTGTATATATAGGGAGGAGCCTCCAGCCTGGATGACCCCTTGTATCTCTTATCACCTGATTGGGCTGGATGGGGAGACCAGTTCCTCCATACTCTGTGTATATATAGGGAGGAGCCTCCAGCCTTGATGACCCCTTGTATCTCTTATCACCTGATTGGCTGGATGGGGAGACCAGTTCCTCCATACTCTGTGTATATATAGGGAGGAGCCTCCAGCCTGGATGACACCTTCTATCTCTTATCACCTGATTGGCTGGATGGGGAGACCAGTTCCTCCATACTCTGTGTATATATAGGGAGGAGCCTCCAGCCTGGATGACCCCTTGTATCTCTTATCACCTGATTGGCTGGATGGGGAGACCAGTTCCTCCATACTCTGTGTATATATAGGGAGGAGCCTCCAGCCTGGATGACGCCTTGTATCTCTTATCACCTGATTGGCTGGATGGGGAGACCAGTTCCTCCATACTCTGTGTATATATAGGGAGGAGCCTCCAGCCTGGATGACCCCTTGTATCTCTTATCACCTGATTGGCTGGATGGGGAGACCAGTTCCTCCATACTCTGTGTATATATAGGGAGGAGCCTCTAGCCTGGATGACCCTTGTATCTCTTATCACCTGATTGGCTGGATGGGGAGACCAGTTCCTCCATACTCTGTGTATATATAGGGAGGAGCCTCCAGCCTGGATGACCCCTTGTATCTCTTATCACCTGATTGGCTGGATGGGGAGACCAGTTCCTCCATACTCTGTGTATATATAGGGAGGAGCCTCCAGCCTTGATGACCCCTTGTATCTCTTATCACCTGATTGGCTGGATGGGGAGACCAGTTCCTCCATACTCTGTGTATATATAGGGAGGAGCCTCCAGCCTGGATGACACCTTCTATCTCTTATCACCTGATTGGCTGGATGGGGAGACCAGTTCCTCCATACTCTGTGTATATATAGGGAGGAGCCTCCAGCCTGAATGACCCCTTGTATCTCTTATCACCTGATTGGCTGGATGGGGAGACCAGTTCCTCCATACTCTGTGTATATATAGGGAGGAGCCTCCAGCCTGGATGACCCCTTGTATCTCTTATCACCTGATTGGCTGGATGGGGAGACCAGTTCCTCCATACTCTGTGTATATATAGGGAGGAGCCTCTAGCCTGGATGACCCCTTGTATCTCTTATCACCTGATTGGCTGGATGGGGAGACCAGTTCCTCCATACTCTGTGTATATATAGGGAGGAGCCTCCAGCCTGGATGACCCCTTGTATCTCTTATCACCTGATTGGCTGGATAGGGAGACCAGTTCCTCCATACTCTGTGTATATATATATAGGGAGGAGCCTCCAGCCTGGATGATACCTTGTATCTCTTATCACCTGATTGGCTGGATAGGGAGACCAGTTCCTCCATACTCTGTGTATATATAGGGAGGAGCCTCCAGCCTGGATGGCCCATTGTAGCCCCTCCCATTATGTGTAGTGTCTCCCACCAGTTTACCGTGTTTTCTCCTCCGCAGGCACGGCGTCTCCAGAGAGTCGGTTCAGCGGATTGTATAAAGCGGTGTTTGACAACATGGCCTCCTACTTGATGAAGAAAGAAGCTCGCCTCCAATCAGAGAAGAGGAAAGTGTCCTCCGGATCAGCCGGCGCTGCAGTGAAGGTGCAGAAGACGTGAGAACCTGGAACCCAGCAATCTGCACCTGACACCGGGGCCCCGGGCCATTCCCTGAAGCTGCAGCAAAAATGAAACTCTACAGGGCCCAAAACTGCTGGAGATCTGTGATTAGAAGAATCTCTCCTAACCAAGGGGGGGGGGGGGGGGGCTGAGCCTCTTCTCCACCTATCCCCTGCAGACTGGTTTCTTCCATTCCTCTGCTGATCCCCTTCATATTCCCCCCTGGAGGGACTAACACCCCCCACTAAAGACTGCACCCCTCCATAGGGACTAGCACCCCCACTAAAGACTGCACCCCTCCATAGGGACTAGCACCCCCACTAAAGACTGCACCCCTCCATAGGGACTAGCACCCCCACTAAAGACTGCACCCCTCCATAGGGACTAGCACCCCCACTAAAGACTGCCCCCCTCCATAGGGACTAGCACCCCCACTAAAGACTGCACCCCTCCATAGGGACTAGCACCCCCCACTAAAGACTGCACCCCTCCATAGGGACTAACACCCCCACTAAAGACTGCACCCCTCCATAGGGACTAGCACCCCCACTAAAGACTGCCCCCCTCCATAGGGACTAACACCCCCACTAAAGACTAAGCCCGGTACCATGTTTGGTGGAGTTGAGGTGACAGCAAAAGGCCTACATTTTGGTTGGGAGAACAGAGATCCCAGTGAATGATGATTTGTCCTCCAGGGACTGGGTTGGGGGGCTTTTTATGAAATAAAAATATATATATTTTCTTTTCAAGATTTTGTATGATTTTTATTTCTGAGCATGTGATTGGAATTTGAATTTGTTCCTCAATTGATCTCCTTAAAGACATTTTCAGGTGCTGTCACCCATCTTCCCTTCTCCGCTGACATTGGGAGACATGGGTGGGGCTCTGGTCCTGGGCTCCTCTGCTGGTTGGATGGAGGATTCAGTCAGTGATCTCATTATCTGGCTCTTGGACCTCGCTTCACATTGGCTCCAGGGATTCCTTGTGACTTTGGAGGATCTCCACCTGAAAGAGGAGAGAGTGATGAGTACCTGTCTGTCCTAATCAGAGATAAGTTTCAGACGTTATGGTGGTTTGTAGATGTGATAGAACCGAATTCTAGTCCCCGAGCTCGGAATATGGACCCGAGTCTGAGACTGTGGACCGGGGTCTGGGACTGTGGACCCGAGTCTGAGACTGTGGATCCAGGTCTCGTGTTGCGGACCCAGAGCTCTGATTGTGGACCCGAATCAAGAACTGTGGATCTAGGTCTCAGATCGTGTACCTAGAGCGTGGATTATGGACCTGGGTCTTGGACTCTGGGTCCAGGTCTCAGATTGCAGATCCAGATCTGGGACTCTATATCCAAGTCTTGGATTGTGGAGCCGGATCTCAGATTGCGGACCCGGGTCTGGGATTTTGTATCCAGATCTTAGATTGCGGAGCTGAGTCTGGGAATGTGGACCCGGGTCTGGGATTGTGGACCCGAGTCTGGGATTTTGTATCCAGGTCTTAGATTGTGGAGCTGAGTCTGGGACTGTGGACCCGAGTCTGGGACTGTGGACCCGAGTCTGGGATTTTGTATCCAGGTCTTAGATTGTGGAGCTGAGTCTGGGACTGTGGACCCGAGTCTGGGACTGTGGACCCGAGTCTGGGATTTTGTATCCAGGTCTTAGATTGTGGAGCTGAGTCTGGGACTGTGGACCCAGGTCTGGGACTGTGGACCCGAGTCTGGGATTTTGTATCCAGGTCTTAGATTGTGGAGCTGAGTCTGGGACTGTGGACCCGAGTCTGGGACTGTGGACCCGAGTCTGGGATTTTGTATCCAGGTCTTAGATTGTGGAGCTGAGTCTGGGACTGTGGACCCGAGTCTGGGATTGCGGACCTAGGTTTCCAACTTTGTTGTTATTGTACCCGCTGTCCAGGAATGGGGTGTTAGTTGGTTCTGGTTTAGTTATAGCCGGTGCCGTGTTTGCTGTAACCTGAACACCACCTGACAGCGATGAATAGCCATTACTGCCGTTTATTGGATGGTGGGGGAAGTAAGGTGCCAATCAGGGCACAGATCAGAGGGTGTGCAGTCTCTGGTTACCTGTCTCTCGTATCGCAGTTTAGCGTCCATCAGTGGCTGCAGTGCCCAGGAGTCCAGCTGGGGAAAGATCTGAAATATGAAAACAGTTCATTAGCCGAGGACGGGACCCCATTTCATTCCACGTTCTACACCTCAAAGCTCTCTTCTCCAGACTGACGAGAGTTCCAGGGGTCTGATTGGTAAACTGGTAGTAGAATGGTCAGACTAAAGCACAAAACCTCTGTAGAAATGAAAGGTTTTGATGGCATTTGAATCTTCTAATGGAGGATCCCCACCCTGATACCTCATCCGATAATAATGGAGGATCCCCACCCTGATACCTCATCCGATAATAATGGAGGATCCCCACCCTGATACCTCATCCGATAATAATGGAGGATCCCCACCCTGATCCCTCATCCAATAATAATGGAGGATCCCCACCCTGATCCCTCATCCAATAATAATGGAGGATCCCCACCCTGATCCCTCATCTGATAATAATGGAGGATCCCCACCCTGATCCCTCATCCAATAATAATGGAGGATCCCCACCCTGATCCCTCATCCAATAATAATGGAGGATCCCCACCCTGATCCCTCATCCAATAATAATGGAGGATCCCCACCCTGATCCCTCATCCAATAATAATGGAGGATCCCCACCCTGATCCCTCATCCAATAATAATGGAGGATCCCCACCCTGATCCCTCATCCAATAATAATGGAGGATCCCCACCCTGATCCCTCATCTGATAATAATGGAGGATCCCCACCCTGATCCCTCATCCAATAATAATGGAGCATCCCCACCCTGATCCCTCATCTGATAATAATGGAGGATCCCCACCCTGATCCCTCATCCAATAATAATGGAGGATCCCCACCCTGATCCCTCATCCAATAATAATGGAGGATCCCCACCCTGATCCCTCATCCAATAATAATGGAGGATCCCCACCCTGATCCCTCATCCGATAATAATGGAGGATCCCCACCCTGATCCCTCATCCAATAATAATGGAGGATCCCCACCCTGATACCTCATCCGATAATAATGGAGGATCCCCACCCTGATCCCTCATCCGATAATAATGGAGGATCCCCACCCTGATCCCTCATCCGATAATAATGGAGGATCCCCACCCTGATCCCTCATCCGATAATAATGGAGGATCCCCACCCTGATCCCTCATCCAATAATAATGGAGGATCCCCACCCTGATCCCTCATCCGATAATAATGGAGGATCCCCACCCTGATCCCTCATCCAATAATAATAGAGGATCCCCACCCTGATCCCTCATCCAATAATAATGGAGGATCCCCACCCTGATCCCTCATCCAGTAATAATGGAGGATCCCCACCCTGATCCCTCATCTGATAATAATGGAGGATCCCCACCCTGATCCCTCATCCAATAATAATGGAGGATCCCCACCCTGATCCCTCATCCAATAATAATGGAGGATCCCCACCCTGATCCCTCATCCAATAATAATGGAGGATCCCCACCCTGATCCCTCATCTGATAATAATGGAGGATCCCCACCCTGATCCCTCATCCAATAATAATGGAGGATCCCCACCCTGATCCCTCATCCAATAATATTGGAGGATCCCCACCCTGATACCTCAGAGGCTGGAGCTAGTGGAACATGTAACCTGTTTCAAAAGGAGAACTTATCCTTTAACCCTTCTCTTATAACAATAGAAGATACCCTCCCCCATCCCTGATCTTATAATAATGGAGGATTCCCTCCCCCATCCCTGATCTTATAATAATGGAGGATTCCCTCCCACATACATGATCTAATATTAATGGAAGATTATTCCTAGTCTGTAATGATGAGGTACAATCAGGGCTGAGAAAACGCACAACATCTCTGCATGTTTGTTCTTGGCTGGAAGGCAGTGAAGTCGGAGGATCAGTATGACAGTCAGGCCGCTCTCTTCTTAGGAAGAAGTGGGTACTGGAAGCCTCTGTTTCTGCCAGAAGAGGTTTCCTTTGATATCTCACACCAGTCCCTCAGGGTCTCCCCTTCACCCGTCTCCTAAAGGACAACTCAGTCCTGTGTGCGCTGCCCTTCACACTGGAAGCTCTTGCTGCTGTTGCTCCTTTCGTCCGTTCAACAAAGCCCCTCCCTTCGTTCAACAAAGCCCTGCCCTTCGTCCGTTCAACAAAGCCCCTCCCTTCGTTCGTTCAACAAAGACCCTCCCTTCATCCGTTTAACAAAGCCCCTCCCTTCGTCCGTTCAACAAAGCCCCGCCCTTTATCTGTGCACACAAACTCAACAAAACCTGTCGATGTTCAATGAGAAAACCTCAAAAATAGATTCCTTCCCCTCCATTGTTTGGTCATATTTTATTCCATTCATTTGTACACGCTGATTGTTTTCTGGAGTCATATTACTAATACATCATCATCATCTCCATCTCTATCATCATCGTTATCATCTCCATCTCTCATCATCCCCATCTCCATCTCTATCATCATCTCCATCTCCATCATCATCTTCATCTCTATCATCATCATTATCATCTCCATCTCTATCATCATCTCCATCTCCATCATCATCTCCATCTCCATCATCATCTCCATCTCCATCATCTCCATCTCCATCATCATCTCCATCTCCATCATCATTTCCATCTCCATCATCATCTCCATCTCTATCATCATCTCCATCTCCACCATCATCTCCATCTCCATCATCATCTCCATCTCTATCATCATCATCTCCATCTCTATCATCATCTCCATCTCCACCATCATCTCCATCTCTATCATCATCTCCATCTCCACCATCATCATCTCCATCTCTATCATCATCGTTATCATCTCCATCTCTCATCATCCCCATCTCCATCTCTATCATCATCTCCATCATCATCTTCATCTCTATCATCATCATTATCATCTCCATCTCTATCATCATCTCCATCTCCACCATCATCTCCATCTCCATCATCATCTCCATCTCCATCATCATCTCCATCTCCATCATCATCTCCATCTCTATCATCATCTCCATCTCCACCATCATCATCTCCATCTCTATCATCATCATCTCCATCTCTATCATCATCATCTCCATCTCTATCATCATCATCTCTATCATCATCATCTCCATCTCTATCATCATCATCTCCATCTCTATCATCATCATCTTCATCCAATCATCATCTCCATCCAATCATCATCTCCATCTCCACCATCATCTCCATCCAATCAGTCAGGGGATGGAGTAGTGCTCCAAGGACCGGATAAATGCAAGCAAAGAGCTGCAGTTTGGGGACTGCTGATGTAGACGACTACTTACCTCACACAGAACCTACTTCTGTTGTAGACATGTACCTTACATAGAGCCTAACTATGTAGGGGATAGATGTGTACTCGCCTTGTATAGAGCTCAGCTCTGTTGTAGGCATTTGCTTACCTCATGTAGAGACTGGCCCTGTTATAGACATGTACTTACCTCATATAGTACCTGGCCTTGTTCGATATAGACCTGTACTTTTCTCACATACAGCGGGCCCTCTTGGACGTACAGTGCAGATGCGTACTTACCTCATGTAGGGCCCGACCCTGTTAGTGACACGTACTTACCTCACATAGGACCAAAGCTTGTTAGCTTTAGATGTGTGTACTTACCTCACCTAGGGTCCAGCCCTGTTCAAGATAGATGTGTACTTTCCTCACATAGAGCCCAGCCACGTTGGATATAGACATTTACTCTAACTTGACAAGATGTAGATGCGCATTTACCTTACACAGGGCCTGACATAGAGGAAGCAGCATGAACTGGATGAAGGATTTCTGAGATTCGGCTTTGGTGACGGTGTCACGGTCCATGTATGGTGTCACTGGAAGTCCCTCTGCCTTCTCTCGGTCACTCTGGAAGAGGAAGACAATGTTGACGTCACCATAGAGTCAAAGCAGAGTATTCCACCCCATACCAATGAAAACCCGACCCAACTGGGCCTCCCCACCAGGGCCAGGACAATGGGAGGGCAGAAGTGGCGGCTGTCGTGGGACACAGCGTGTATTGTAGGGATGGGGGTGCCGCAAGCTCCTTCTACTGGAAGGCTGACAGGAGTAGTCATAGCGGCATCACTACTTCTATCAGCCCAGTGCTGGAAGAGGCGAGGAGATGAGAGAGCCGGGAGGAGGTGCGGGCTGTCTTCTCTCCCCCCCCCCCTCCTTTGGCATCTTTGCCCTGGGCACTGAATGATCTTGTCCCGGCACAGCTCCCCACTGACTGAGCCTGGAGGAGGTGGCAGAATCACAGATGAGAACATTCCGCTGTAATTCTTATTGTATTCATCACATAGGACTGACCTGCAGGAAATATTCCTCCATTAATACGTCGGCCCAGATCTCGGCTTGTTCCGCTGGACGAGCTTCATTGGAGATGTCAGAGAATTTAATGAGGCCTTTCTTCAGCTGCAAGAAATGCACATCGTGAGACAAAACGGCATTGACGTGACGCAGGACAGCGCCGGGGTCAGAGGTGACAGCGGGCAGAAGAGGAAAGTATTGGGGTCAGTCTGAATTATCTGTGGAAAGATGGCACCTGCTGTCACTCATTACCCAGAGTCCTTCCCATTATAAGACCTCCAGATGTCCAGTTCCATAGACCAGTAATGTCACAAACTGGAGCCCTTGGGAATCCAGGAAAACTGAGGATGGAGATCACAATTCCAAAGGAAAGTGAGATGCAGATATTTACTAAGGAGCCAGAAATCACCTCAGCCTGTCTCCATGTCTCTGGTTATGGATGCTCCCCGGCTCTCATTCCTGGTCACATGACACCAGGTCAGGGGTTTACAAACTGTGGCCGTGGGTCAAATGTGGCTTTCTACAAGATTGTATCCAGCCTGACACTAGGGTCAGTGGCATATCCTCAGTGTGGGCCTGCTGTGCTCAGACACGGGTCCCACTGCGGGCGAGCAGAGGTCTACCAGCAACCAATCATTCAGAGGAGGACAGAACTTCCTCCATCCAGACCTGCTCTATCTCCCAACTCCCACCTCACTGCTTCAGCCACACTGGGGCTAAGATCGGACTCTCATGGGAACACTGATGTAATGGGGTGACTCTGGTGTGTGGAGTCTGATGTAAAAGAGGGACTCTGATGGGCACCCTGATATAAGTGGGGATTTTAACGTAAGAGTGTGACTCTAAGGTTACTGGATCTGATCATCTGCGGCCTGCCCTTACTGTGAACTGTCAGTGAATCTAATATCCGGCTTCTTGTCCTGCCTGTGGATTGTTAGTAAATCTGATCCTCTGCTGCCTGTTCTGACTATTATCTTGATCTGTGTCTGCCTTCTTTCTTGACCCTGGTCTCCTATGCTATCCGTCCTTCTGTGTCCTGACCAGACCTGGCTTCCTACAACTCCTACTACTCCGGTGTGGTCATTGAGCTCTCCTGCATGGCCTCCCCCATCAGAGGCCGGTATACCGAGCAGTCTAGAGGATGTTGGGGTTAGTAGTCGGGGAAGCCCCTTGTTCTCACCACAGTCACATGATCTGTGTTGGAAAAGCTGAAGTTCTGGATCTCCTGTAATGCCTGTAGGATGCTGCCGTGATGGGTCATATCTGTGGCTAAAATTAATTCCGCAATTCCCTGAGAAAGAAACATAAAGGCAAATTATCACCTACCATAGTGACGTGTATCTCTGTTCTCACGTGTCTCCCTGTGTCCTAATGATATGTCACATCATATAATGTACATATTATGTATGTCCTTTGCCTCACGTAGAGTGACATATGTCCCTTGTCCCAAGCTTGGTGTTCTATACATAGGTCTTGTATGATGTGTCACCTCTCTCTGCTATCCGAAATACAGTGAGGTGTCCATGGTGCTTGACATACGCCCCTCATTCCCAGTCTAGTGACTGATAGGTCTAGTATGATGGATCAAATACGTCCCTTGTCTTAGGATTGGTGACCTTCCCATGGGTCCCTCATTCCCAGTTTGGTGACCAATAGGTCTTAGATGATGTGTCACGTCCCTTGTCCGAGTGTGGTGACGTAAAAGTCTTTTATGATATTTCACATACACCACTCATCCAAAGTATGGGGACCTTATAGGGTTTATGTGACTTTTGGGGCTGATTCCACTCACCTCCAGGATGTGTTTGGCTTTATCAGGTTCTACATTACAGAAGATGTTGCTCTGTGATTGGCTGAGTATCTGCAGGGCGATGGCGCAGTGATGATTCTCGAGCGGAGATTTGTTCTGGTACCGTACGGCGAGTTCTGTTTGTGCGTTAACCTGATATCTGAGCAGATGGTCACCGAATTATTATTTCATGACTGTGACAGTTATTGTGTGAAGGGCTCTAGTCATTATAGGAAATTAAGACAATCGACCCAAACCGAGATAACATACCCCTTCCTTTCCCTTCCCATCCCTCTTCTTTCCCCTTTCCCTTTTTCTTTTCATTTTCTTTCCCTTTACTTTTTTTCCCCTTTTTCTTCTCCTTTCTTTCCTGATTCCATTTTCTTGCCCCCCTTTTTCCATTTCTTTCCCCTTTTCTCCTCTCTTACTTTTCTTCGCCCTTTCTTTCTCCTTTCCCCTTTCTTTCTCCTTTCCCCTTTTTTTCTCCTTTCTTTCCCTTTTTTTTGCCCTTTCTTTCTCCTTTCCCATCTACTTTTTTCTTCCCCCTTTTCTTTCTCCTTTTCCCATTTCCCTTTTTTTTTCTTTTTCCTTTTCTTCCCCCCCTTTTCTTTCACCTCCCCCACCCTTTTCTCCCCCCCCCCCATTTCTGTCCCCTTTTCTTTCCCCCCTTTTCTATCTCCTTTTCTCCCTCCTCCCTTTTCTTTCTCTCCCCCCTTTCTTTCTCCTTTTCTCCCTCCTTCCTTTTCATTCTCCTTTTCTCCCTCCTCCCTTTTCTTTCTCTCCCCCTTTTCTTTCTCCCTTTCTCCCCCCCCCTTTCTCCTTTGACTGAGGTAGTGAGTCAGTAAACGGGGGTATAGACATCACTCTTCCCTATTTCTCACTTTCCTTCCACACAGGAGGGTCTTAGCCCGCCTGTCAGCTCCCATGGATCTCCCAGTCCCCCCCCCCCGAACCCCCTCTAGGGTGGTACAGTTTAGACTCACGCGTTGTTAAGGCCGGGGTGGTCCAGGTCATGGCAGAGAGCACCCACCATCAGGACAGCGATGTCCTCCGGGGATACGCCTTCCTGAAACAACAGCCAGGATGAGGGAATTACTGTGTATACAAGTAGCCACATATTGTTTATTATTGGGCAGCAAACTTTAATCTTTTTAGCTTTATTTGTGCTTGGTCAATAGGCAGGCAATTTGCTGTGTGTCGGGTTCCCTTTAGTAGAGGCACATTTCAGAGGAACTGATAAGGGTGGCGTGTTACCTGCAGGCGGCACAGACTGGGGGCAGTCATGGTGGATTACCTACAGGAGGCACAGACTGGGGGCAGTGATGGGGGGTTATCTGAAAGCGGCACAGATTGGGGGCAGTGATGGGGGGTTATCTGAAAGCGGCACAGATTGGGGGCAGTGATGGGGGGTTATCTGAAAGCGGCACAGATTGGGGGCAGTGATGGGGGGTTATCTGAAAGCGGCACAGACTGGGGGCAGTGATGGGGGGTTATCTGAAAGCGGCACAGATTGGGGGCAGTGATGGGGGGTTATCTGAAAGTGGCACAGATTGGGGGCAGTGATGGGGGGTTATCTGAAAGTGGCACAGATTGGGGGCAGTGATGGGGGGTTATCTGAAAGCGGCACAGATTGGGGGCAGTGATGGGGGGGTTATCTGAAAGTGGCACAGATTGGGGGCAGTGATGGGGTGTTATCTGAAAGCGGCACAGATTGGGGGCAGTGATAGGGGGTTATCTGAAAGCGGCACAGACTGGGGGCAGTGATGGGGGGTTATCTGAAAGCGGCACAGATTGGGGGCAGTGATGGGGGGTTATCTGAAAGTGGCACAGATTGGGGGCAGTGATGGGGGGTTATCTGAAAGTGGCACAGATTGGGGGCAGTGATGGGGGGTTATCTGAAAGTGGCACAGATTGGGGGCAGTGATGGGGGGTTATCTGAAAGTGGCACAGATTGGGGGCAGTGATAGGGGGGTTACCTGATAGAGGCACAGATTGGGGACAGTGATGGTGGATTACCTACAGGAGGCACAGATTGGGGGCAGTGATGGGGGGGTTACCTGAAAGCGGCACAGATTGGGGCATTGATATGGGGGTTACCTGAAAGCGGCAGTGATGGGGGGGTTATCTGAAAGCGGCACAGAGTAGGGGCAGTGATGAAGGGTTACCTGCAGGCAGCACAGATTGGGGCAATGATGGTAGATTACCTGCTGGAGGCACAGATTGGGGCAATGATGGTGGGTAGGAATGAGCCCGCCATCCAAGTCGAACATCGGGTGTTCATTTGTTCTAAAACGAACTGAACATATGGGGCGTTCGCTGGACATTTGAGCACCACGGAACGCCCCCTAATGCACTGCGAGATTGTAGTGCATTGCTGTATGATGATTGGCCAAAGCATGCACCTGACCTGCATGCTTTGGCCAACCACAGTGCGCTCTGCTGAGAGAGCCATAATAGGCCAAAGGCAGGGTGCCTTTGGCCAATCATGGCTCAAGGGGCTAAGTCCAAGCCCCACACTATATAAGGCTGCTGCTTACATGGCGATCATATAGTGTAATGAATGAAGAGAGATTAGGCAGCTTAGTGGTGTGCAGGCAGTGTATATGATATATATACAGCCTAGTATATATATATATATATATATATGTGTGTGTGTGTGTGTATTGAAGTGGTAAAGGGGAACCCTGCGCCAAAATTTTAAAAAAAATGCAGTGGGGTCCCCCCCAAAATCCATACCAGACCCTTATTGGAGCACGCAACCTGGTAGGCTGCAGGAAAATGTGGGGGGGGGGTGAGAGAGCGCCTCCCCCCCTCCTGAACTGTACCAGGCCACATGCCCTCAACATGGGGAGGGTGCTTTGGGGTCCATCCAAAACACCTTGTCCCCATGTTGATGGGAGCAAGGGCCTCTTCCTCACAACCCTTGCCCGGTGGTTGCGGGAGCTTATTGAAATCTGGAAAACCCCTTTAACAAGGGGACCCCCAGATCCCGCCCCCCCTCCTATGTGAATGGGTATCGGGTACATTATACCCCTACCCATTCACCAAAAAAGTGTCAAAGTAAAAATGATGGCAGATAGTTTTAGAAAAGTCCTTTATTAAAAAAGAAAAAGTGTCCCGTGATGTCCATTCATCTTCAACCACAGCATCCGACCTTCCTGAGAGAAAAGAACGGAAAGCTCCGCCTCGATGGGAGACGTCCCTGTGACTGCCTTCTTTTTGCTTTGACAGCTCTTATATAGCTGAGGGCAGGGCCATCTGGTGATGTAACTGGGTGACCCCACCCACTTCTGACATTGTGTGACGTCAGAGGGGGCAAGGTCATCCGTTTACGTCACCACAGGTGGCCCCGCTATATAACATCTGTCATCATGAAAAGGCTGCAGTCGTGGGAACGTCTCCCATTGAGGCGGAGTTTTTCCATTTTTTTTTCTCAGGAAGGTCGGATGCTGTGATTGAAGATGGATGAACATCGCAGGACACTTTTTTTTTTTTAAATAAAGGACTTGTCCAAAACTGTCTGCTGTCCTTTTTACTTTTTTTGGTGAAAAAGTAGGGGTACAATGTACCCGATACCCATTCACATAGGGGGGGGGGCGTCACAGATTGGGGGCAGTGATGGCGGGGTACCTGCAGGCAGGACAGATTGGGGGCAGTGATGGCGTGTTACCTGCAGGCAGGACAGATTGGGGGCAGTGATGGCGGGGTACCTGAAGGCGGCACAGATTGGGTGCAGTGGTGGTGGGTTACCTGAAGGCAGCACAGATTTAGGGCAGTGGTGGTGGGTTACCTGAAGGCGGCATAGATTTAGGGCAGTGGTGGTGGGTAACCTGAAGGCAGCACAGATTGGGCGCAGTGGTGGTGGGTTACCTGAAGGCGGCACAGATTTAGGGCAGTGATGGTGGGGTACCTGAAGGTGGCACAGATTGGGCGCAGTGGTGGTGGGTTACCTGAAGGCGGCACAGATTTAGGGCAGTGGTGGTGGGTTACCTGAAGGCGGCACAGATTTAGGGCAGTGATGGTGGGTTACCTGAAGGCGGCACAGATTTAGGGCAGTGGTGGTGGGTTACCTGAAGGCGGCACAGATTTAGGGCAGTGGTGGTGGGTTACCTGAAGGCGGCACAGATTTAGGGCAGTGGTGGTGGGTTACCTGAAGGCGGCACAGATTTAGGGCAGTGGTGGTGGGTTACCTGAAGGCGGCACAGATTTAGGGCAGTGGTGGTGGGTTACCTGAAGGCGGCACAGATTTAGGGCAGTGATGGTGGGGTACCTGAAGGCGGCACAGATTTAGGGCAGTGATAGTGGGGTGCCTGAAGGCGGCACAGATTGGGCGCAGTGGTGGTAGGTTACCTGAAGGCGGCACAGATTTAGGGCAGTGGTGGTGGGTTACCTGAAGGCGGCACAGATTAGCCGCAGTGGTGGTAGGTTACCTGAAGGCGGCACAGATTTAGGGCAGTGATAGTGGGTTACCTAAAGGCGGCACAGATTTAGGGCAGTGGTGGTGGGTTACCTGAAGGCAGCACAGATTGGGCGCAGTGGTGGTGGGTTACCTGAAGGCAGCACAGGTGTATCATGCTGTACATCATCTGTGTGACGCAGAAGGCGTGTCGGAAATTGTGGAACGGATTTGCCCGGTAATGACTTTGGACGCTTTTCTAAAGGAAGAGAAAGAAAACAACTTATTGGTCCACTCAGAGCACCTTCCTAAAGCATCAGCCTATCACTGAATGTACTAAACTGCCCCATGAAAAACCTCCATGATGGCAAAGTGTGAGGGACCCTGGATGATGTCTTCTCAATTATCTACAATAAATGTACATGTTTGCTGCACCATATTTCTCCTATATTCCTATTTACGTATTGCCACCAACAGAAATGAAGTTTTCTAATATACAAATATGATCAATCAGACTCACCAAGAAATTTCGAATCGTCTCATCCTCCATCTTCAAATACGTCGGCAGATGCAGATCAGCGAACATGAATTCCAGGAGAGACAGCATCTACCAATGAGATGACACAACATGGCGGTCAGTGTACAACGCCATTCCCGCTATTCCCCCATCCAGGACTCTTCTACAGAAGACACAACATGGCGGTCATTGTACAATGCCATTCCCGCTATTCCCCCATCCAGGACTCTTCTACAGAAGACACAACATGGCGGTCATTGTACAATGCCATTCCCGCTATTCCCCCATCCAGGACTCTTCTACAGAAGACACAACATGGCGGTCAGTGTACAATGCCATTCCCACTATTCCCCAATCCGGGACTCTTCTACAGAAGACACAACGTGGCGGTCAGTGTACAACGCCATTCCCGCTATTCCCCCATCCAGCACTCTTCTACAGAAAACACAACATGGCGGTCATTGTACAACGCCATTCCCGCTATTCACCAATCCAGGACTCTTCTACAGAAAACACAACATGGTGGTCATTGTACAACGCCATTCCCACTATTCACCAATCCGGGACTCTTCTACAGAAGAGACAACATGGCGGTCATTGTACAACGCCATTCCCGCTATTCCCCAATCCAGGACTCTTCTAGAGAAGACACAGCATGGCGGTCAGTGTACAACGCCATTCCCACTATTCCTCAATACAGGACTCTTCTACAGAAGACACAACATGGCGGTCAGTGTACAACGCCATTCCCTCTATTACCCCATCCAGGACTCTTCTACAGAAGACACAACATGGCGGTCATTGTACAACGCCATTCCCTCTATTCCCCCATCCAGGACTCTTCTACAGAAAACACAACATGGCGGTCAGTGTACAACGCCATTCCCTCTATTACCCCATCCAGGACTCTTCTACAGAAGACACAACATGGCGGTCATTGTACAACGCCATTCCCTCTATTCCCCCATCCAGGACTCTTCTACAGAAAACACAACATGGCGGTCAGTGTACAACGCCATTCCCGCTATTCACCAATCCAGGACTCTTCTACAGAAGAGACAACATGGCGGTCATTGTACAACGCCATTCCCGCTATTCCCCCATCCAGGACTCTTCTACAGAAAACACAACATGGCGGTCATTGTACAACGCCATTCCCACTATTCCCCAATCCAGGACTCTTCTACAGAAAACACAACATGGCGGTCATTGTACAACGCCATTCCCACTATTCCCCCATCCAGGACTCTTCTACAGAAAACACAACATGGCGGTCATTGTACAACGCCATTCCCGCTATTCACCAATCATGGACTCTTCTACAGAAGACACAACATGGTGGTCATTGTACAACGCCATTCCCGCTATTCACCAATCCAGGACTCTTCTACAGAAGACACAACATGGCGGTCAGTGTACAATGCCATTCCCTCTATTCCCCAATCATGGACTCTTCTAGAGAAGACACAACATGGTGGTCATTGTACAACGCCATTCCCACTATTCACCAATCCAGGACTCTTCTACAGAAGACACAACATGGCGGTCATTGTACAACGCCATTTCCACTATTCCCCAATACAGGACTCTTCTACAGAAGACACAACATGGCGGTCATTGTACAACGCCATTTCCACTATTCCCCAATACAGGACTCTTCTACAGAAGACACAACGTGGCGGTCATTGTACAACGCCATTCCCACTATTCCCCAATCCAGGACTCTTCTACAGAAAACACAACATGGAGGTCAGTGTACAACGCCATTCCCGCTATTCACCAATCCAGGACTCTTCTACAGAAGAGACAACATGGCGGTCATTGTACAACGCCATTCTCACTATTCCCCAATCAGGGACTCTTCTACAGAAGACACAACATGGCGGTCAGTGTACAACGCCATTCCCACTATTCACAAATCCAGGACTCTTCTACAGAAGAGACAACATGGCGGTCATTGTACAACGTCATTCCCGCTATTCCCCCATCCAGGACTCTTCTACAGAAGACACAACATGGCGGTCATTGTACAACGCCATTCCCACTATTCCCCAATCCGGGACTCTTCTACAGAAGACACAACGTGGCGGTCAGTGTACAACGCCATTCCCTCTATTCCCCAATCCGGGACTCTTCTACAGAAGACACAACGTGGCGGTCAGTGTACAACGCCATTCCCACTATTCCCCCATCCAGGACTCTTCTACAGAAGACACAACATGGCGGTCATTGTACAACGCCATTCCCACTATTCCCCAATCCGGGACTCTTCTACAGAAGACACAACGTGGCGGTCAGTGTACAACGCCATTCCCTCTATTCCCCAATCATGGACTCTTCTACAGAAGACACAACATGGTGGTCATTGTACAACGCCATTCCCGCTATTCACCAATCCAGGACTCTTCTACAGAAGACACAACATGGCGGTCAGTGTACAATGCCATTCCCTCTATTCCCCAATCATGGACTCTTCTAGAGAAGACACAACATGGTGGTCATTGTACAACGCCATTCCCACTATTCACCAATCCGGGACTCTTCTACAGAAGACACAACATGGCGGTCATTGTACAACGCCATTTCCACTATTCCCCAATACAGGACTCTTCTACAGAAGACACAACATGGCGGTCATTGTACAACGTCATTCCCACTATTCCCCAATACAGGACTCTTCTAGAGAAGACACAACATGGCGGTCATTGTACAACGCCATTCTCACTATTCACCAATCCGGGACTCTTCTACAGAAGACACAACATGGCGGTCATTGTACAACGCCATTCCCACTATTCCCCCATCCAGGACTCTTCTACAGAAAACACAACATGGCGGTCATTGTACAACGCCATTCCCTCTATTACCCCATCCAGGACTCTTCTACAGAAAACACAACATGGCGGTCAGTGTACAACGCCATTCCCGCTATTCTCCAATCCGGACTCTTCTACAGAAGACACAACATGGCGGTCATTGTACAACGCCATTCCCACTATTCCCCAATCCGGGACTCTTCTAGAGAGAACTGGAGCCAAAGCAGGATAGACAATGAGGACGGATTTCCTCAGTGGGGACACAGTAATAAAAACCAGACAGGGAATCTAACCCTCCCATACTCCATACAGCACACAAAAAAAATGAAATGATATCTTCCCTGTTCCCAGAAGTCTCACCTCCTCATGCTGCACATTCCACACATTAAATGTTGGCCTCTTAAGGGTTGTATGGGGCTCCTCCCCCTCCTGGAAGACAAAAGAGTTCAGAACACAGACACTTCATCACCACTAATACTCGTCTCCTTCCTGTCTGACTCTCACCCAAGATTCACCTGTCCAACTCTCACCCCGAGCTTCACCTGTCCGACGCTCACCCCGAGCTTCTCCTGTCCAACTCTCACCCCGAGCTTCTCCTGTCCGACTCTAACCCCGAGCTTCACCTGTCCGACTCTAACCCCGAGCTTCTCCTGTCCGACTCTCACCCCGAGCTTCTCCTGTCCGACTCTAACCCCGAGCTTCTCCTGTCCGACTCTCACCCCGAGCTTCACCTGTCCGACTCTCACACCGAGCTTCACCTGTCCGACTCTCACCCCGAGCTTCACCTGTCCGACTCTCACACCGAGCTTCACCTGTCCGACTCTCACACCGAGCTTCACCTGTCCGACTCTCACCCCGAGCTTCTCCTGTCCGACTCTCACCCCGAGCTTCACCTGTCCGACTCTCACCCCGAGCTTCTCCTGTCCGACTCTCACCCCGAGCTTCTCCTGTCCGACTCTCACCCCGAGCTTCCCCTGTCCGACTCTCACCCCGAGCTTCCCCTGTCCAACTCTCACCCCGAGCTTCACTTGTCCGACTCTCACCCCGAGCTTCTCCTGTCCGACTCTCACCCCGAGCTTCACTTGTCCGACTCTCACCCCGAGCTTCACCTGTCCGACTCTCACCCCGAGCTTCTCCTGTCCGACTCTCACCCCGAGCGTCACCTGTCCGACTCTCACCCCGAGCTTCACCTGTCCGACTCTCACCCCGAGCGTCTCCTGTCCAACTCTCACCCCGAACTTCCCCTGTCCGACTCTCACCCCGAACTTCACCTGTCCGACTCTCACCCCGAGCTTCTCCTGTCCGACTCTCAACCCGAGCTTCTCCTGTCCGACTCTCACCCCGAGCTTCTCCTGTCCGACTCTCACCCCGAGCGTCACCTGTCCGACTCTCACCCCGAGCTTCACCTGTCCGACTCTCACCCCGAGCGTCTCCTGTCCAACTCTCACCCCGAGCTTCTCCTGTCCAACTCTCACCCCGAGCGTCTCCTGTCCAACTCTCACCCCGAGCTTCTCCTGTCCAACTCTCACCCCGAGCTTCTCCTGTCCGACTCTCACCTCGAGCTTCTCCTGTCCGACTCTCACCCCGAGCTTCTCCTGTCCGACTCTCACCCCGAGCTTCACTTGTCCGACTCTCACCCCGAGCTTCACCTGTCCGACTCTCACCCCGAGCTTCACCTGTCCGACTCTCACCCCGAGCTTCACCTGTCCGACTCTCACCCTAAGCTTCACCTGTCTGACTCTCCCCCGAGCTTCTCCTGTCCGACTCTCACCCCGAGCTTCTCCTGTCCGACTCTCACCCCGAGCTTCTCCTGTCCGACTCTCACCCCGAGCTTCTCCTGTCCGACTCTCACCCCGAGCTTCTACTGTCCGACTCTCACCCGAGCTTCTCCTGTCCGACTCTCACCCCGAGCTTCTCCTGTCCGACTCTCACCCCGAGCTTCACCTGTCCGACTCTCACCCCGAGCTTCACCTGTCCGACTCTCACCCCGAGCTTCTCCTGTCCGACTCTCACCCCGAGCTTCTCCTGTCCGACTCTCACCCCGAGCTTCACCTGTCCGACTCTCACCCCGAGCTTCACCTGTCCGACTCTCACCCCGAGCTTCACCTGTCCGACTCCCACCCCGAGCTTCACCTGTCCGACTCTCACCTCGAGCTTCCCCTGTCCGACTCTCACCCCGAGCTTCTCCTGTCCGACTCTCACCCCGAGCTTCTCCTGTCCGACTCTCACCCCGAGCTTCACCTGTCCGACTCTCACCCCGAGCTTCACCTGTCCGACTCTCACCCCGAGCTTCACCTATCCGACTCTCACCCCGAGCTTCTCCTGTCCGACTCTCACCCCGAGCTTCACCTGTCCGACTCTCACCCCGAGCTTCTCCTGTCCGACTCTCACCCCGAGCTTCCCCTGTCCAACTCTCACCCCGAGCTTCCCCTGTCCAACTCTCACCCCAAACTTCACCTGCCAGACTCTCACCCCGAGATTCACCTGTCCAAATCTCTCCCCGAGCTTCTCCTGTCCAACTCTCACCCCAAGCTTCACCTGTCCGACTCTCACCCCGAGCTTCACCTGTCCGACTCTCACCCCGAGCTTCCCCTGTCCGACTCTCACCCCGAGCTTCCCCTGTCCGACTCTCACCCCGAGCTTCCCCTGTCCAACTCTCACTCCAAACTTCACCTGCCCGACTCTCACCCCAAGATTCACCTGTCCGACTCTCACACCGAGCTTCTCCTGTCCAACTCTCACCCCGAGCTTCACCTATCTGACTCTCACCCCGAGCTTCACCTGTCCGACTCTCACCCCGAGCTTTCCCTGTCCAACTCTCACTCCAAACTTCACCTGCCCGACTCTCACCCCAAGATTCACCTGTCCGACTCTCACACCGAGCTTCTCCTGTCCAACTCTCACCCCGAGCTTCACCTATCTGACTCTCACCCCGAGCTTCCCCTGTCCGACTCTCACCCCGAGCTTTCCCTGTCCAACTCTCACTCCAAACTTCACCTGCCCGACTCTCACCCCAAGATTCACCTGTCCGACTCTCACCCCGAGCTTCTCCTGTCCAACTCTCACCCCGAGCTTCACCTGTCTGACTCTCACCCCGAGCTTCACCTGTCCGACTCTCACCCCGAGCTTCCCCTGTCCGACTCTCACCCCGAGCTTCCCCTGTCCAACTCTCACTCCAAACTTCACCTGCCCGACTCTCACCCCAAGATTCACCTGTCCGACTCTCACCCCGAGCTTCTCCTGTCCAACTCTCACCCCGAGCTTCACCTGTCTGACTCTCACCCGAGCTTCTCCTGTCCGACTCTCACCCCGAGCTTCACCTGTCCGACTCTCACCCCGAGCTTCTCCTGTCCGACTCTCACCCCGAGCTTCTCCTGTCCGACTCTCACCCCGAGCTTCTACTGTCCGACTCTCACCCGAGCTTCTCCTGTCCGACTCTCACCCCGAGCTTCACCTGTCCGACTCTCACCCCGAGCTTCTCCTGTCCGACTCTCACCCCGAGCTTCTCCTGTCCGACTCTCACCCCGAGCTTCTCCTGTCCGACTCTCACCCCGAGCTTCTCCTGTCCGACTCTCACCCCGAGCTTCTCCTGTCCGACTCTCACCCCGAGCTTCACCTGTCCGACTCTCACCCCGAGCTTCACCTGTCCGACTCTCACCCCGAGCTTCTCCTGTCCGACTCTCACCCCGAGCTTCACCTGTCCGACTCTCACCCCGAGCTTCACCTGTCCGACTCTCACCCCGAGCTTCCCCTGTCCGACTCTCACCCCGAGCTTCCCCTGTCCGACTCTCACCCCGAGCTTCTCCTGTCCGACTCTCACCCCGAGCTTCACCTGTCCGACTCTCACCCCGAGCTTCACCTGTCCGACTCTCACCCCGAGCTTCACCTGTCCGACTCTCACCCCGAGCTTCTCCTGTCCGACTCTCACCCCGAGCTTCTCCTGTCCGACTCTCACCCCGAGCTTCTCCTGTCCGACTCTCACCCCGAGCTTCACCTGTCCGACTCTCACCCCGAGCTTCACCTGTCCGACTCTCACCCCGAGCTTCACCTGTCCGACTCTCACCCCGAGCTTCTCCTGTCCGACTCTCACCCCGAGCTTCACCTGTCCGACTCTCACCCCGAGCTTCACCTGTCCGACTCTCACCCCGAGCTTCTCCTGTCCGACTCTCACCCCGAGCTTCACCTGTCCGACTCTCACCCCGAGCTTCTCCTGTCCGACTCTCACCCCGAGCTTCACCTGTCCGACTCTCACCCCGAGCTTCACCTGTCCGACTCTCACCCCGAGCTTCTCCTGTCCGACTCTCACCCCGAGCTTCACCTGTCCGACTCTCACCCCGAGCTTCACCTGTCCGACTCTCACCCCGAGCTTCACCTGTCCGACTCTCACCCCGAGCTTCACCTGTCCGACTCTCACCCCGAGCTTCCCCTGTCCGACTCTCACCCCGAGCTTCCCCTGTCCGACTCTCACCCCGAGCTTCTCCTGTCCGACTCTCACCCCGAGCTTCTCCTGTCCGACTCTCACCCCGAGCTTCACCTGTCCGACTCTCACCCCGAGCTTCACCTGTCCGACTCTCACCCCGAGCTTCACCTGTCCGACTCTCACCCCGAGCTTCTCCTGTCCGACTCTCACCCCGAGCTTCTCCTGTCCGACTCTCACCCCGAGCTTCTCCTGTCCGACTCTCACCCCGAGCTTCACCTGTCCGACTCTCACCCCGAGCTTCACCTGTCCGACTCTCACCCCGAGCTCCACCTGTCCGACTCTCACCCCGAGCTTCTCCTGTCCGACTCTCACCCCGAGCTTCACCTGTCCGACTCTCACCCCGAGCTTCACCTGTCCGACTCTCACCCCGAGCTTCTCCTGTCCGACTCTCACCCCGAGCTTCACCTGTCCGACTCTCACCCCGAGCTTCTCCTGTCCGACTCTCACCCCGAGCTTCCCCTGTCCAACTCTCACCCCGAGCTTCCCCTGTCCAACACTCACCCCAAACTTCACCTGCCAGACTCTCACCCCGAGATTCACCTGTCCAAATCTCTCCCCGAGCTTCTCCTGTCCAACTCTCACCCCAAGCTTCACCTGTCCGACTCTCACCCCGAGCTTCACCTGTCCGACTCTCACCCCGAGCTTCACCTGTCCGACTCTCACCCCGAGCTTCCCCTGTCCAACTCTCACTCCAAACTTCACCTGCCCGACTCTCACCCCAAGATTCACCTGTCCGACTCTCACACCGAGCTTCTCCTGTCCGACTCTCACCCCGAGCTTCACCTGTCTGACTCTCACCCCGAGCTTCACCTGTCCGACTCTCACCCCGAGCTTCTCCTGTCCAACTCTCACCCCAAGCTTCACCTGTCCGACTCTCACCCCGAGCTTCACCTGTCCGACTCTCACCCCGAGCTTCACCTGTCCGACTCTCACCCCGAGCTTCCCCTGTCCGACTCTCACCCCGAGCTTCCCCTGTCCAACTCTCACTCCAAACTTCACCTGCCCGACTCTCACCCCAAGATTCACCTGTCCGACTCTCACCCCGAGCTTCTCCTGTCCAACTCTCACCCCGAGCTTCACCTGTCCGACTCTCACCCCGAGCTTCACCTGTCCGACTCTCACCCCGAGCTTCTCCTGTCCGACTCTCACCCCGAGCTTCTCCTGTCCGACTCTCACCCCGAGCTTCTCCTGTCCGACTCTCACCCCGAGCTTCACCTGTCCGACTCTCACCCCGAGCTTCACCTGTCCGACTCTCACCCCGAGCTTCTCCTGTCCGACTCTCACCCCGAGCTTCTCCTGTCCGACTCTCACCCCGAGCTTCTCCTGTCCGACTCTCACCCCGAGCTTCTCCTGTCCGACTCTCACCCCGAGCTTCACCTGTCCGACTCTCACCCCGAGCTTCACCTGTCCGACTCTCACCCCGAGCTTCTCCTGTCCGACTCTCACCCCGAGCTTCACCTGTCCGACTCTCACCCCGAGCTTCACCTGTCCGACTCTCACCCCGAGCTTCCCCTGTCCAACTCTCACCCCAAGCTTCACCTGTCCGACTCTCACCCCGAGCTTCACCTGTCCGACTCTCACCCCGAGCTTCACCTGTCCGACTCTCACCCCGAGCTTCCCCTGTCCGACTCTCACCCCGAGCTTCCCCTGTCCAACTCTCACTCCAAACTTCACCTGCCCGACTCTCACCCCAAGATTCACCTGTCCGACTCTCACCCCGAGCTTCTCCTGTCCAACTCTCACCCCGAGCTTCACCTGTCCGACTCTCACCCCGAGCTTCACCTGTCCGACTCTCACCCCGAGCTTCTCCTGTCCGACTCTCACCCCGAGCTTCTCCTGTCCGACTCTCACCCCGAGCTTCTCCTGTCCGACTCTCACCCCGAGCTTCACCTGTCCGACTCTCACCCCGAGCTTCACCTGTCCGACTCTCACCCCGAGCTTCTCCTGTCCGACTCTCACCCCGAGCTTCTCCTGTCCGACTCTCACCCCGAGCTTCTCCTGTCCGACTCTCACCCCGAGCTTCTCCTGTCCGACTCTCACCCCGAGCTTCACCTGTCCGACTCTCACCCCGAGCTTCACCTGTCCGACTCTCACCCCGAGCTTCTCCTGTCCGACTCTCACCCCGAGCTTCACCTGTCCGACTCTCACCCCGAGCTTCACCTGTCCGACTCTCACCCCGAGCTTCCCCTGTCCGACTCTCACCCCGAGCTTCCCCTGTCCGACTCTCACCCCGAGCTTCTCCTGTCCGACTCTCACCCCGAGCTTCACCTGTCCGACTCTCACCCCGAGCTTCACCTGTCCGACTCTCACCCCGAGCTTCACCTGTCCGACTCTCACCCCGAGCTTCTCCTGTCCGACTCTCACCCCGAGCTTCTCCTGTCCGACTCTCACCCCGAGCTTCTCCTGTCCGACTCTCACCCCGAGCTTCACCTGTCCGACTCTCACCCCGAGCTTCACCTGTCCGACTCTCACCCCGAGCTTCACCTGTCCGACTCTCACCCCGAGCTTCTCCTGTCCGACTCTCACCCCGAGCTTCACCTGTCCGACTCTCACCCCGAGCTTCACCTGTCCGACTCTCACCCCGAGCTTCTCCTGTCCGACTCTCACCCCGAGCTTCACCTGTCCGACTCTCACCCCGAGCTTCTCCTGTCCGACTCTCACCCCGAGCTTCACCTGTCCGACTCTCACCCCGAGCTTCACCTGTCCGACTCTCACCCCGAGCTTCTCCTGTCCGACTCTCACCCCGAGCTTCTCCTGTCCGACTCTCACCCCGAGCTTCACCTGTCCGACTCTCACCCCGAGCTTCACCTGTCCGACTCTCACCCCGAGCTTCACCTGTCCGACTCTCACCCCGAGCTTCACCTGTCCGACTCTCACCCCGAGCTTCACCTGTCCGACTCTCACCCCGAGCTTCCCCTGTCCGACTCTCACCCCGAGCTTCCCCTGTCCGACTCTCACCCCGAGCTTCTCCTGTCCGACTCTCACCCCGAGCTTCTCCTGTCCGACTCTCACCCCGAGCTTCACCTGTCCGACTCTCACCCCGAGCTTCACCTGTCCGACTCTCACCCCGAGCTTCACCTGTCCGACTCTCACCCCGAGCTTCTCCTGTCCGACTCTCACCCCGAGCTTCTCCTGTCCGACTCTCACCCCGAGCTTCACCTGTCCGACTCTCACCCCGAGCTTCACCTGTCCGACTCTCACCCCGAGCTCCACCTGTCCGACTCTCACCCCGAGCTTCTCCTGTCTGACTCTCACCCCGAGCTTCACCTGTCCGACTCTCACCCCGAGCTTCACCTGTCCGACTCTCACCCCGAGCTTCTCCTGTCCGACTCTCACCCCGAGCTTCTCCTGTCCGACTCTCACCCCGAGCTTCCCCTGTCCAACTCTCACCCCGAGCTTCCCCTGTCCAACACTCACCCCAAACTTCACCTGCCAGACTCTCACCCCGAGATTCACCTGTCCAAATCTCTCACCGAGCTTCTCCTGTCCAACTCTCACCCCAAGCTTCACCTGTCCGACTCTCACCCCGAGCTTCACCTGTCCGACTCTCACCCGAGCTTCACCTGTCCGACTCTCACCCCGAGCTTCCCCTATCCGACTCTCACCCCGAGCTTCCCCTGTCCAACTCTCACTCCAAACTTCACCTGCCCGACTCTCACCCCAAGCTTCACCTGTCCGACTCTCACCCCGAGCTTCACCTGTCCGACTCTCACCCCGAGCTTCACCTGTCCGACTCTCACCCCGAGCTTCCCCTGTCCGACTCTCACCCCGAGCTTCCCCTGTCCAACTCTCACTCCAAACTTCACCTGCCCAACTCTCACCCCAAGATTCACCTGTCCGACTCTCACCCCGAGCTTCTCCTGTCCAACTCTCACCCCGAGCTTCACCTGTCCGACTCTCACCCCGAGCTTCACCTGTCCGACTCTCACCCCGAGCTTCTCCTGTCCGACTCTCACCCCGAGCTTCTCCTGTCCGACTCTCACCCCGAGCTTCTCCTGTCCGACTCTCACCCGGAGCTTCACCTGTCCGACTCTCACCCCGAGCTTCCCCTGTCCGACTCTCACCCCGAGCTTCCCCTGTCCAACTCTCACTCCAAACTTCACCTGCCCGACTCTCACCCCAAGATTCACCTGTCCGACTCTCACCCCGAGCTTCTCCTGTCCAACTCTCACCCCGAGCTTCACCTGTCCGACTCTCACCCCGAGCTTCACCTGTCCGACTCTCACCCCGAGCTTCTCCTGTCCGACTCTCACCCCGAGCTTCTCCTGTCCGACTCTCACCCCGAGCTTCTCCTGTCCGACTCTCACCCGGAGCTTCACCTGTCCAACTCTCACCCCGAGCTTCACCTGTCCGACTCTCACCCCGAGCTTCACCTGTCCGACTCTCACCCCGAGCTTCTCCTGTCCGACTCTCACCCCGAGCTTCACCTGTCCGACTCTCACCCCGAGCTTCACCTGTCCGACTCTCACCCCGAGCTTCTCCTGTCCGACTCTCACCCCGAGCTTCTCCTGTCCGACTCTCACCCCGAGCTTCACCTGTCCGACTCTCACCCCGAGCTTCTCCTGTCCGACTCTCACCCCGAGCTTCCCCTGTCCAACTCTCACCCCGAGCTTCCCCTGTCCAACTCTCACCCCAAACTTCACCTGCCAGACTCTCACCCCGAGATTCACCTGTCCAAATCTCTCCCCGAGCTTCTCCTGTCCAACTCTCACCCCAAGCTTCACCTGTCCGACTCTCACCCCGAGCTTCACCTGTCCGACTCTCACCCCGAGCTTCACCTGTCCGACTCTCACCCCGAGCTTCCCCTGTCCGACTCTCACCCCGAGCTTCCCCTGTCCAACTCTCACTCCAAACTTCACCTGCCCGACTCTCACCCCAAGATTCACCTGTCCGACTCTCACCCCGAGCTTCTCCTGTCCAACTCTCCCCCCGAGCTTCACCTGTCTGACTCTCACCCCGAGCTTCACCTGTCCGACTCTCACCCCGAGCTTCACCTGTCCGACTCTCACCCCGAGCTTCCCCTGTCCAACTCTCACCCCGAGCTTCCCCTGTCCAACACTCACCCCAAACTTCACCTGCCAGACTCTCACCCCGAGATTCACCTGTCCAAATCTCTCCCCGAGCTTCTCCTGTCCAACTCTCACCCCAAGCTTCACCTGTCCGACTCTCACCCCGAGCTTCACCTGTCCGACTCTCACCCCGAGCTTCACCTGTCCGACTCTCACCCCGAGCTTCCCCTGTCCGACTCTCACCCCGAGCTTCCCCTGTCCAACTCTCACTCCAAACTTCACCTGCCCGACTCTCACCCCAAGCTTCACCTGTCCGACTCTCACCCCGAGCTTCACCTGTCCGACTCTCACCCCGAGCTTCACCTGTCCGACTCTCACCCCAAGCTTCCCCTGTCCGACTCTCACCCCGAGCTTCCCCTGTCCAACTCTCACTCCAAACTTCACCTGCCCGACTCTCACCCCAAGATTCACCTGTCCGACTCTCACCCCGAGCTTCTCCTGTCCAACTCTCACCCCGAGCTTCACCTGTCCGACTCTCACCCCGAGCTTCACCTGTCCGACTCTCACCCCGAGCTTCTCCTGTCCGACTCTCACCCCGAGCTTCTCCTGTCCGACTCTCACCCCGAGCTTCTCCTGTCCGACTCTCACCCGGAGCTTCACCTGTCCGACTCTCACCCCGAGCTTCCCCTGTCCGACTCTCACCCCGAGCTTCCCCTGTCCAACTCTCACTCCAAACGTCACCTGCCCGACTCTCACCCCAAGATTCACCTGTCCGACTCTCACCCCGAGCTTCTCCTGTCCAACTCTCACCCCGAGCTTCACCTGTCCGACTCTCACCCCGAGCTTCACCTGTCCGACTCTCACCCCGAGCTTCTCCTGTCCGACTCTCACCCCGAGCTTCTCCTGTCCGACTCTCACCCCGAGCTTCTCCTGTCCGACTCTCACCCGGAGCTTCACCTGTCCGACTCTCACCCCGAGCTTCACCTGTCCGACTCTCACCCCGAGCTTCACCTGTCCGACTCTCACCCCGAGCTTCTCCTGTCCGACTCTCACCCCGAGCTTCACCTGTCCGACTCTCACCCTGAGCTTCACCTGTCCGACTCTCACCCCGAGCTTCTCCTGTCCGACTCTCACCCCGAGCTTCTCCTGTCCGACTCTCACCCCGAGCTTCACCTGTCCGACTCTCACCCCGAGCTTCTCCTGTCCGACTCTCACCCCGAGCTTCCCCTGTCCAACTCTCACCCCGAGCTTCCCCTGTCCAACTCTCACCCCAAACTTCACCTGCCAGACTCTCACCCCAAGATTCACCTGTCCAAATCTCTCCCCGAGCTTCTCCTGTCCAACTCTCACCCCAAGCTTCACCTGTCCGACTCTCACCCCGAGCTTCACCTGTCCGACTCTCACCCCGAGCTTCACCTGTCCGACTCTCACCCCGAGCTTCCCCTGTCCGACTCTCACCCCGAGCTTCACCTGTCCAACTCTCACTCCAAACTTCACCTGCCCGACTCTCACCCCAAGATTCACCTGTCCGACTCTCACCCCGAGCTTCTCCTGTCCAACTCTCCCCCCGAGCTTCACCTGTCTGACTCTCACCCCGAGCTTCACCTGTCCGACTCTCACCCCGAGCTTCACCTGTCCGACTCTCACCCCGAGCTTCTCCTGTCCGACTCTCACCCCGAGCTTCACCTGTCCGACTCTCACCCCAAACGTCACCTGTCTGACTCTCACCCCAAGCTTCTCCTGTCCGACTCTCACCCCGAGCTTCAGCTATCCGACTCTCACCCCGAGCTTCACCTGTCCGACTCTCACCCAGAGCTTCTCCTGTCCGACTCTCACTCAGAGCTTCTCCTGTCCGACTCTCACTCCGAGCTTCACCTATCCGACTCTCACCCCGAGCTTCACCTGTCCGACTCTCACCCCGAGCTTCTCCTGTCCGACTCTCACTCAGAGCTTCTCCTGTCCGACTCTCACCCCGAGCTTCTCCTGTCCAACTCTCCCCCCGAGCTTCACCTGTCTGACTCTCACCCCGAGCTTCACCTGTCCGACTCTCACCCCGAGCTTCACCTGTCCGACTCTCACCCCGAGCTTCTCCTGTCCGACTCTCACCCCGAGCTTCACCTGTCCGACTCTCACCCCAAACGTCACCTGTCTGACTCTCACCCCAAGCTTCTCCTGTCCGACTCTCACCCCGAGCTTCACCTATCCGACTCTCACCCCGAGCTTCACCTGTCCGACTCTCACCCCGAGCTTCTCCTGTCCGACTCTCACTCAGAGCTTCTCCTGTCCGACTCTCACTCCGAGCTTCTCCTGTTCGACTCTCACGCTGAGCTTCACCTGTCCGACTTTCACCCCAAACTTCACCTGTCCGACTCTCACCTCGAGCTTCTCCTGTCCGACTCTCACCCCGAGCTTCTCCTGTCCGACTCTCACCCCGAGCTTCACCTGTCTGACTCTCACCCGAGCTTCTCCTGTCCGACTCTCACCCCGAGCTTCACCTGTCCGACTCTCACCCCGAGCTTCTCCTGTCCGACTCTCACCCCGAGCTTCACCTGTCCAACTCTCACTCCGAGCTTCACCTGTTCAACTCTCACCCCAAACTTCACCTGCCTGACTCTCACCCCGAGATTCACCTGTCCGACTCTCACCCCGAGCTTCTCCTGTCCAACTCTCACCCCGAGCTTCACCTGTCCGACTCTCACCCCGAGCTTCTCCTGTCCGACTCTCACCCCGAGCTTCTCCTGTCCGACTCTCACCCTGAGCTTCTCCTGTCCGACTCCCACCCCAAACTTCACCTGCCCGACTCTCACCCCGAGATTCACCTGTCCGACTCTCACCCCGAGCTTCTCCTGTCCAACTCTCCCCCCGAGCTTCACCTGTCTGACTCTCACCCCGAGCTTCACCTGTCCGACTCTCACCCCGAGCTTCACCTGTCCGACTCTCACCCCGAGCTTCTCCTGTCCGACTCTCACCCCGAGCTTCACCTGTCCGACTCTCACCCCAAACGTCACCTGTCTGACTCTCACCCCAAGCTTCTCCTGTCCGACTCTCACCCCGAGCTTCACCTATCCGACTCTCACCCCGAGCTTCACCTGTCCGACTCTCACCCCGAGCTTCACCTGTCCGACTCTCACCCCGAGCTTCTCCTGTCCGACTCTCACTCAGAGCTTCTCCTGTCCGACTCTCACTCCGAGCTTCACCTATCCGACTCTCACCCCGAGCTTCACCTGTCCGACTCTCACCCCGAGCTTCTCCTGTCCGACTCTCACTCAGAGCTTCTCCTGTCCGACTCTCACCCCGAGCTTCTCCTGTCCAACTCTCCCCCCGAGCTTCACCTGTCTGACTCTCACCCCGAGCTTCACCTGTCCGACTCTCACCCCGAGCTTCTCCTGTCCGACTCTCACCCCGAGCTTCACCTGTCCGACTCTCACCCCAAACGTCACCTGTCTGACTCTCACCCCAAGCTTCTCCTGTCCGACTCTCACCCCGAGCTTCACCTATCCGACTCTCACCCCGAGCTTCACCTGTCCGACTCTCACCCCGAGCTTCTCCTGTCCGACTCTCACTCAGAGCTTCTCCTGTCCGACTCTCACTCCGAGCTTCTCCTGTTCGACTCTCACGCTGAGCTTCACCTGTCCGACTTTCACCCCAAACTTCACCTGTCCGACTCTCACCCCGAGCTTCTCCTGTCCGACTCTCACCCCGAGCTTTACCTGTCAGAATCTCACCCCGAGCTTCACCTGTCCGACTCTCACCCCGAGCTTCTCCTGTCCGACTCTCACCCCGAGCTTCTCCTGTCCGACTCTCACCCCGAGCTTCTCCTGTCCGACTCTCACCCCGAGCTTCTCCTGTTCGATTCTCACTCCGAGCTTCACCTGTCCGACTCTCACCCTGAACTTCACCTGTCTGACTCTCACCCCGAGCTTCACCTGTCCGACTCTCACCCCGAGCTTCACCTGTCCGACTCTCACCCCGAGCTTCACCTGTCCGACTCTCACCCCGAGCTTCTCCTGTCCGACTCTCACCCCGAGCTTCTCCTGTCCGACTCTCACTCCGAGCTTCACCTGTCGGACTCTCACCCCGAGCTTCACCTGTCCGACTCTCCCCCCAAGCTTCTTCTGTCCAACTCTCACCCCGAGCTTCTTCTGTCCGACTCTCACCCCGAGCTTTTCCTGTCTGACTCTCACCTTGAGCTTCACCTGTCCGACTCTCACCCTGAGCTTCTCCTGTCCGACTCTCCCACCGAGCTTCTCCTGTCCGACTCTCACCCCGAGCTTCACCTGTCCGACTCTCACCCTGAGCTTCTACTGTCCAACTCTCACCCGAGATTCACCTGTCCGACTCTCACCCCGAGCTTCTACTGTCCAACTCTCACCCGAGATTCACCTGTCCGACTCTCACCCCGAGCTTCACCTGTCCGACTCTCACCCCGAGCTTCACCTGTCCGACTCTCACCCCGAGCTTCTACTGTCCAACTCTTACTCCGAGCTTCACCTATCCGACTCTCACCCCGAGCTTCTCCTGTCCGACTCTCACCCCGAGCTTTACCTGTCCGACTCTCACCCCGAGCTTCACCTGTCCGACTCTCACCCCGAGCTTCACCTGTCCGACTCTCACCCCGAGCTTCCCCTGTCCGACTCTCACCCCGAGCTTCTCCTGTCCGACTCTCCCACCGAGCTTCTCCTGTCCGACTCTCACCCCGAGCTTCACCTGTCCGACTCTCACCCTGAGCTTCTACTGTCCAACTCTCACCCGAGATTCACCTGTCCGACTCTCACCCCGAGCTTCTACTGTCCAACTCTCACCCCGAGCTTCTCCTGTCCAACTCTCCCCCCGAGCTTCACCTGTCTGACTCTCACCCCAAGCTTCACCTGTCCGACTCTCACTCCGAGCTTCACCTGTCCGACTCTCACCCCGAGCTTCACCTGTCCGACTCTCACCCCGAGCTTCACCTGTCCGACTCTCACCCCGAGCTTCACCTGTCCGACTCTCACCCCGAGCTTCTCCTGTCCGACTCTCACCCCGAGCTTCACCTGTCCGACTCTCACCCCAAACGTCACCTGTCTGACTCTCACCCCAAGCTTCTCCTGTCCGACTCTCACCCCGAGCTTCAGCTATCCGACTCTCACCCCGAGCTTCACCTGTCCGACTCTCACCCAGAGCTTCTCCTGTCCGACTCTCACTCAGAGCTTCTCCTGTCCGACTCTCACTCCGAGCTTCACCTATCCGACTCTCACCCCGAGCTTCACCTGTCCGACTCTCACCCCGAGCTTCTCCTGTCCGACTCTCACTCAGAGCTTCTCCTGTCCGACTCTCACCCCGAGCTTCTCCTGTCCAACTCTCCCCCCGAGCTTCACCTGTCTGACTCTCACCCCGAGCTTCACCTGTCCGACTCTCACCCCGAGCTTCACCTGTCCGACTCTCACCCCGAGCTTCTCCTGTCCGACTCTCACCCCGAGCTTCACCTGTCCGACTCTCACCCCAAACGTCACCTGTCTGACTCTCACCCCAAGCTTCTCCTGTCCGACTCTCACCCCGAGCTTCACCTATCCGACTCTCACCCCGAGCTTCACCTGTCCGACTCTCACCCCGAGCTTCTCCTGTCCGACTCTCACTCAGAGCTTCTCCTGTCCGACTCTCACTCCGAGCTTCTCCTGTTCGACTCTCACGCTGAGCTTCACCTGTCCGACTTTCACCCCAAACTTCACCTGTCCGACTCTCACCTCGAGCTTCTCCTGTCCGACTCTCACCCCGAGCTTCTCCTGTCCGACTCTCACCCCGAGCTTCACCTGTCTGACTCTCACCCGAGCTTCTCCTGTCCGACTCTCACCCCGAGATTCACCTGTCCGACTCTCACCCCGAGCTTCTCCTGTCCGACTCTCACCCCGAGCTTCACCTGTCCAACTCTCACTCCGAGCTTCACCTGTTCAACTCTCACCCCAAACTTCACCTGCCTGACTCTCACCCCGAGATTCACCTGTCCGACTCTCACCCCGAGCTTCTCCTGTCCAACTCTCACCCCGAGCTTCACCTGTCCGACTCTCACCCCGAGCTTCTCCTGTCCGACTCTCACCCCGAGCTTCTCCTGTCCGACTCTCACCCTGAGCTTCTCCTGTCCGACTCCCACCCCAAACTTCACCTGCCCGACTCTCACCCCGAGATTCACCTGTCCGACTCTCACCCCGAGCTTCTCCTGTCCAACTCTCCCCCCGAGCTTCACCTGTCTGACTCTCACCCCGAGCTTCACCTGTCCGACTCTCACCCCGAGCTTCACCTGTCCGACTCTCACCCCGAGCTTCTCCTGTCCGACTCTCACCCCGAGCTTCACCTGTCCGACTCTCACCCCAAACGTCACCTGTCTGACTCTCACCCCAAGCTTCTCCTGTCCGACTCTCACCCCGAGCTTCACCTATCCGACTCTCACCCCGAGCTTCACCTGTCCGACTCTCACCCCGAGCTTCACCTGTCCGACTCTCACCCCGAGCTTCTCCTGTCCGACTCTCACTCAGAGCTTCTCCTGTCCGACTCTCACTCCGAGCTTCACCTATCCGACTCTCACCCCGAGCTTCACCTGTCCGACTCTCACCCCGAGCTTCTCCTGTCCGACTCTCACTCAGAGCTTCTCCTGTCCGACTCTCACCCCGAGCTTCTCCTGTCCAACTCTCCCCCCGAGCTTCACCTGTCTGACTCTCACCCCGAGCTTCACCTGTCCGACTCTCACCCCGAGCTTCTCCTGTCCGACTCTCACCCCGAGCTTCACCTGTCCGACTCTCACCCCAAACGTCACCTGTCTGACTCTCACCCCAAGCTTCTCCTGTCCGACTCTCACCCCGAGCTTCACCTATCCGACTCTCACCCCGAGCTTCACCTGTCCGACTCTCACCCCGAGCTTCTCCTGTCCGACTCTCACTCAGAGCTTCTCCTGTCCGACTCTCACTCCGAGCTTCTCCTGTTCGACTCTCACGCTGAGCTTCACCTGTCCGACTTTCACCCCAAACTTCACCTGTCCGACTCTCACCCCGAGCTTCTCCTGTCCGACTCTCACCCCGAGCTTTACCTGTCAGAATCTCACCCCGAGCTTCACCTGTCCGACTCTCACCCCGAGCTTCTCCTGTCCGACTCTCACCCCGAGCTTCTCCTGTCCGACTCTCACCCCGAGCTTCTCCTGTCCGACTCTCACCCCGAGCTTCTCCTGTTCGATTCTCACTCCGAGCTTCACCTGTCCGACTCTCACCCTGAACTTCACCTGTCTGACTCTCACCCCGAGCTTCACCTGTCCGACTCTCACCCCGAGCTTCACCTGTCCGACTCTCACCCCGAGCTTCACCTGTCCGACTCTCACCCCGAGCTTCTCCTGTCCGACTCTCACCCCGAGCTTCTCCTGTCCGACTCTCACTCCGAGCTTCACCTGTCGGACTCTCACCCCGAGCTTCACCTGTCCGACTCTCCCCCCAAGCTTCTTCTGTCCAACTCTCACCCCGAGCTTCTTCTGTCCGACTCTCACCCCGAGCTTTTCCTGTCTGACTCTCACCTTGAGCTTCACCTGTCCGACTCTCACCCTGAGCTTCTCCTGTCCGACTCTCCCACCGAGCTTCTCCTGTCCGACTCCTCACCCGAGCTTCACCTGTCCGACTCTCACCCTGAGCTTCTACTGTCCAACTCTCACCCGAGATTCACCTGTCCGACTCTCACCCCGAGCTTCTACTGTCCAACTCTCACCCGAGATTCACCTGTCCGACTCTCACCCCGAGCTTCACCTGTCCGACTCTCACCCCGAGCTTCACCTGTCCGACTCTCACCCCGAGCTTCTACTGTCCAACTCTTACTCCGAGCTTCACCTATCCGACTCTCACCCCGAGCTTCTCCTGTCCGACTCTCACCCCGAGCTTTACCTGTCCGACTCTCACCCCGAGCTTCACCTGTCCGACTCTCACCCCGAGCTTCACCTGTCCGACTCTCACCCCGAGCTTCCCCTGTCCGACTCTCACCCCGAGCTTCTCCTGTCCGACTCTCCCACCGAGCTTCTCCTGTCCGACTCTCACCCCGAGCTTCACCTGTCCGACTCTCACCCTGAGCTTCTACTGTCCAACTCTCACCCGAGATTCACCTGTCCGACTCTCACCCCGAGCTTCTACTGTCCAACTCTCACCCCGAGCTTCTCCTGTCCAACTCTCCCCCCGAGCTTCACCTGTCTGACTCTCACCCCAAGCTTCACCTGTCCGACTCTCACTCCGAGCTTCACCTGTCCGACTCTCACCCCGAGCTTCACCTGTCCGACTCTCACCCCGAGCTTCTCCTGTCCGACTCTCACCCCGAGCTTCACCTGTCCGACTCTCACCCCAAGCTTCTCCTGTCTGACTCTCACCCCGAGCTTCACCTGTCCGACTCTCACCCCGAGCTTCTCCTGTCCGACTCTCACCCCGAGCTTCACCTGTCCGACTCTCACCCCGAGCTTCTCCTGTCCGACTCTCACACCGAGCTTCTCCTGCTGCACCTCGCTCCAGTTCTGCAGAGTCTCCCTACAGCTGAACACATCAAATATTCTTTGTTATAGTGGGGGGTACACATAGAGTGACAGTTGACAATGGGGAGTACACACAAAATGACAGTTGACAATGGGGATTACATACAGAGTGACAGTTGATAGTGGGGAATAGCAGTGTATGAGATCTCTGGGGATGTACATTGTATTCGGTCACATGGAGTGATAGTCTGCAGAGCAGTGTATGAGATCTCTGGGGATGTACATTGTACTCGGTCACATGGAGTGATAGTCTGCAGAGCAGTGTATGAGATCTCTGGGAATGTACATTGTACTCGGTCACATGGAGCGATAGTCTGCAGAGCAGTGTATGAGATCTCTGGGGATGTACATTGTACTCGGTCACATGGAGTGATAGTCTGCAGAGCAGTGTATGAGATCTCTGGGGATGTACATTGTACTCGGTCACATGGAGCGATAGTCTGCAGAGCAGTGTGTGAGATCTCTGGGGATGTACATTGTACTCGGTCACTGGAGTGATAGTCTGCAGAGCAGTGTATGAGATCTCTGGGGATGTACATTGTATTCTGTCACATGGAGCGATAGTCTGCAGAGCAGTGTATGAGATCTCTGGGGATGTACATTGTACTCGGTCACATGGAGTGATAGTCTGCAGAGCAGTGTATGAGATCTCTGGGGATGTACATTGTACTCGGTCACATGGAGTGATAGTCTGCAGAGCAGTGTTATGAGATCTCTGGGGATGTGACATTGTACTCGGTCACATGGAGTGATAGTCTGCAGAGCAGTTGTATGAGATCTCTGGAGATGTACATTGTACTCGGTCACATGGGTGATAGTCTGCAGAGCAGTGTATGAGATCTCTGGGGATGTACATTGTACTCGGTCACATGGAGTGATAGTCTGCAGAGCAGTGTATGAGATCTCTGGGGATGTACATTGTACTCGGTCACATGGAGTGATAGTCTGCAGAGCAGTGTATGAGATCTCTGGGGATGTACATTGTACTCGGTCACATGGAGTGATAGTCTGCAGAGCAGTGTATGAGATCTCTGGGGATGTACATTGTACTCGGTCACATGGAGTGATAGTCTGCAGAGCAGTGTGTGAGATCTCTGGGGATGTACATTGTACTCGGTCACATGGAGTGATAGTCTGCAGAGCAGTGTGTGAGATCTCTGGGGATGTACATTGTACTCGGTCACATGGAGTGATAGTCTGCAGAGCATTGTGTGAGATCTCTGGAGATGTACATTGTACTCGGTCACATGGAGTGATAGTCTGCAGAGCAGTGTATGAGATCTCTGGGGATGTACATTGTACTCGGTCACATGGAGTGATAGTCTGCAGAGCAGTGTGTGAGATCTCTGGGGATGTACATTGTATTCTGTCACATGGAGCGATAGTCTGCAGAGCAGTGTGTGAGATCTCTGGGGATGTACATTGTACTCGGTCACATGGAGTGATAGTCTGCAGAGCAGTGTATGAGATCTCTGGGGATGTACATTGTATTCTGTCACATGGAGTGATAGTCTGCAGAGCAGTGTATGAGATCTCTGGGGATGTACATTGTATTCGGTCACATGGAGTGATAGTCTGCAGAGCAGTGTGTGAGATCTCTGGGGATGTACATTGTACTCGGTCACATGGAGTGATAGTCTGCAGAGCAGTGTATGAGATCTCTGGGGATGTACATTGTACTCGGTCACATGGAGTGATAGTCTGCAGAGCAGTGTATGAGATCTCTGGGGATGTACATTGTACTCGGTCACATGGAGTGATAGTCTGCAGAGCAGTGTATGAGATCTCTGGGGATGTACATTGTACTCGGTCACATGGAGTGATAGTCTGCAGAGCAGTGTATGAGATCTCTGGGGATGTACATTGTACTCGGTCACATGGAGTGATAGTCTGCAGAGCAGTGTGTGAGATCTCTGGGGATGTACATTGTACTCGGTCACATGGAGTGATAGTCTGCAGAGCAGTGTATGAGATCTCTGGGGATGTACATTGTACTCGGTCACATGGAGTGATAGTCTGCAGAGCAGTGTATGAGATCTCTGGGGATGTACATTGTACTCGGTCACATGGAGTGATAGTCTGCAGAGCAGTGTGTGAGATCTCTGGGGATGTACATTGTACTCGGTCACATGGAGTGATAGTCTGCAGAGCAGTGTATGAGATCTCTGGGGATGTACATTGTATTCTGTCACATGGAGCGATAGTCTGCAGAGCAGTGTATGAGATCTCTGGGGATGTACATTGTACTCGGTCACATGGAGTGATAGTCTGCAGAGCAGTGTATGAGATCTCTGGGGATGTACATTGTATTCTGTCACATGGAGTGATAGTCTGCAGAGCAGTGTATGAGATCTCTGGGGATGTACATTGTACTCGGTCACATGGAGTGATAGTCTGCAGAGCAGTGTGTGAGATCTCTGGGGATGTACATTGTACTCGGTCACATGGAGTGATAGTCTGCAGAGCAGTGTGTGAGATCTCTGGGGATGTACATTGTATTCTGTCACATGGAGTGATAGTCTGCAGAGCAGTGTATGAGATCTCTGGGGATGTACATTGTATTCTGTCACATGGAGCGATAGTCTGCAGAGCAGTGTATGAGATCTCTGGGGATGTACATTGTACTCGGTCACATGGAGTGATAGTCTGCAGAGCAGTGTGTGAGATCTCTGGGGATGTACATTGTATTCTGTCACATGGAGTGATAGTCTGCAGAGCAGTGTATGAGATCTCTGGGGATGTACATTGTATTCGGTCACATGGAGTGATAGTCTGCAGAGCAGTGTATGAGATCTCTGGGGATGTACATTGTACTCGGTCACATGGAGTGATAGTCTGCAGAGCAGGTGTGTGAGATCTCTGGGGATGTACATTGTACTCGGTCACATGGAGTGATAGTCTGCAGAGCAGTGTATGAGATCTCTGGGGATGTACATTGTATTCTGTCACATGGAGTGATAGTCTGCAGAGCAGTGTATGAGATCTCTGGGGATGTACATTGTACTCGGTCACATGGAGTGATAGTCTGCAGAGCAGTGTATGAGATCTCTGGGGATGTACATTGTACTCGGTCACATGGAGTGATAGTCTGCAGAGCAGTGTATGAGATCTCTGGGGATGTACATTGTACTCGGTCACATGGAGTGATAGTCTGCAGAGCAGTGTATGAGATCTCTGGGGATGTACATTGTACTCGGTCACATGGAGTGATAGTCTGCAGAGCAGTGTGTGAGATCTCTGGGGATGTACATTGTATTCTGTCACATGGAGTGATAGTCTGCAGAGCAGTGTATGAGATCTCTGGGGATGTACATTGTACTCGGTCACATGGAGTGATAGTCTGCAGAGCAGTGTGTGAGATCTCTGGGGATGTACATTGTATTCGGTCACATGGAGTGATAGTCTGCAGAGCAGTGTATGAGATCTCTGGGGATGTACATTGTACTCGGTCACATGGAGTGATAGTCTGCAGAGCAGTGTATGAGATCTCTGGGGATGTACATTGTATTCGGTCACATGGAGTGATAGTCTGCAGAGCAGTGTGTGAGATCTCTGGGGATGTACATTGTACTCGGTCACATGGAGTGATAGTCTGCAGAGCAGTGTATGAGATCTCTGGGGATGTACATTGTATTCGGTCACATGGAGTGATAGTCTGCAGAGCAGTGTGTGAGATCTCTGGGGATGTACATTGTACTCGGTCACATGGAGTGATAGTCTGCAGAGCAGTGTGTGAGATCTCTGGGGATGTACATTGTACTCGGTCACATGGAGTGATAGTCTGCAGAGCAGTGTATGAGATCTCTGGAGATGTACATTGTACTCGGTCACATGGAGTGATAGTCTGCAGAGCAGTGTATGAGATCTCTGGGGATGTACATTGTACTCGGTCACATGGAGTGATAGTCTGCAGAGCAGTGTGTGAGATCTCTGGGATGTACATTGTACTCGGTCACATGGAGAGATAGTCTGCAGAGCAGTGTATGAGATCTCTGGGGATGTACATTGTATTCGGTCACATGGAGTGATAGTCTGCAGAGCAGTGTATGAGATCTCTGGGGATGTACATTGTACTCGGTCACATGGAGTGATAGTCTGCAGAGCAGTGTATGAGATCTCTGGGGATGTACATTGTACTCGGTCACATGGAGTGATAGTCTGCAGAGCAGTGTATGAGATCTCTGGGGATGTACATTGTACTCGGTCACATGGAGTGATAGTCTGCAGAGCAGTGTATGAGATCTCTGGGGATGTACATTGTACTCGGTCACATGGAGTGATAGTCTGCAGAGCAGTGTATGAGATCTCTGGGGATGTACATTGTATTCTGTCACATGGAGTGATAGTCTGCAGAGCAGTGTGTGAGATCTCTGGGGGTGTACATTGTACTCGGTCACATGGAGTGATAGTCTGCAGAGCAGTGTATGAGATCTCTGGGGATGTACATTGTACTCGGTCACATGGAGTGATAGTCTGCAGAGCAGTGTATGAGATCTCTGGGGATGTACATTGTATTCTGTCACATGGAGTGATAGTCTGCAGAGCAGTGTGTGAGATCTCTGGGGGTGTACATTGTACTCTGTCACATGGAGTGATAGTCTGCAGAGCAGTGTGTGAGATCTCTGGGGATGTACATTGTACTCGGTCACATGGAGTGATAGTCTGCAGAGCAGTGTATGAGATCTCTGGGGATGTACATTGTACTCGGTCACATGGAGTGATAGTCTGCAGAGCAGTGTATGAGATCTCTGGGGATGTACATTGTACTCGGTCACATGGAGTGATAGTCTGCAGAGCAGTGTATGAGATCTCTGGGGATGTACATTGTACTCGGTCACATGGAGTGATAGTCTGCAGAGCAGTGTGTGAGATCTCTGGGGATGTACATTGTACTCGGTCACATGGAGTGATAGTCTGCAGAGCAGTGTGTGAGATCTCTGGGGATGTACATTGTACTCGGTCACATGGAGTGATAGTCTGCAGAGCAGTGTATGAGATCTCTGGGGATGTACATTGTACTCTGTCACATGGAGTGATAGTCTGCAGAGCAGTGTATGAGATCTCTGGGGATGTACATTGTACTCTGTCACATGGAGTGATAGTCTGCAGAGCAGTGTATGAGATCTCTGGGGATGTACATTGTATTCTGTCACATGGAGTGATAGTCTGCAGAGCAGTGTATGAGATCTCTGGGGATGTACATTGTATTCGGTCACATGGAGTGATAGTCTGCAGAGCAGTGTATGAGATCTCTGGGGATGTACATTGTACTCGGTCACATGGAGTGATAGTCTGCAGAGCAGTGTATGAGATCTCTGGGGATGTACATTGTACTCGGTCACATGGAGTGATAGTCTGCAGAGCAGTGTATGAGATCTCTGGGGATGTACATTGTACTCGGTCACATGGAGTGATAGTCTGCAGAGCAGTGTGTGAGATCTCTGGGGATGTACATTGTATTCTGTCACATGGAGTGATAGTCTGCAGAGCAGTGTATGAGATCTCTGGGGATGTACATTGTACTCTGTCACATGGAGTGATAGTCTGCAGAGCAGTGTATGAGATCTCTGGGGATGTACATTGTACTCGGTCACATGGAGTGATAGTCTGCAGAGCAGTGTATGAGATCTCTGGGGATGTACATTGTACTCGGTCACATGGAGTGATAGTCTGCAGAGCAGTGTGTGAGATCTCTGGGGATGTACATTGTACTCGGTCACATGGAGTGATAGTCTGCAGAGCAGTGTATGAGATCTCTGGGGATGTACATTGTACTCGGTCACATGGAGTGATAGTCTGCAGAGCAGTGTATGAGATCTCTGGGGATGTACATTGTACTCGGTCACATGGAGTGATAGTCTGCAGAGCAGTGTGTGAGATCTCTGGGGATGTACATTGTACTCGGTCACATGGAGTGATAGTCTGCAGAGCAGTGTATGAGATCTCTGGGGATGTACATTGTATTCTGTCACATGGAGCGATAGTCTGCAGAGCAGTGTATGAGATCTCTGGGGATGTACATTGTACTCGGTCACATGGAGTGATAGTCTGCAGAGCAGTGTATGAGATCTCTGGGGATGTACATTGTATTCTGTCACATGGAGCGATAGTCTGCAGAGCAGTGTGTGAGATCTCTGGGGATGTACATTGTACTCGGTCACATGGAGTGATAGTCTGCAGAGCAGTGTATGAGATCTCTGGGGATGTACATTGTATTCTGTCACATGGAGTGATAGTCTGCAGAGCAGTGTATGAGATCTCTGGGGATGTACATTGTACTCGGTCACATGGAGTGATAGTCTGCAGAGCAGTGTATGAGATCTCTGGGGATGTACATTGTACTCGGTCACATGGAGTGATAGTCTGCAGAGCAGTGTGTGAGATCTCTGGGGATGTACATTGTATTCGGTCACATGGAGTGATAGTCTGCAGAGCAGTGTATGAGATCTCTGGGGATGTACATTGTATTCGGTCACATGGAGTGATAGTCTGCAGAGCAGTGTGTGAGATCTCTGGGGATGTACATTGTACTCGGTCACATGGAGTGATAGTCTGCAGAGCAGTGTGTGAGATCTCTGGGGATGTACATTGTACTCGGTCACATGGAGTGATAGTCTGCAGAGCAGTGTGTGAGATCTCTAGGGATGTACATTGTACTCGGTCACATGGAGTGATAGTCTGCAGAGCAGTGTATGAGATCTCTGGGGATGTACATTGTACTCGGTCACATGGAGTGATAGTCTGCAGAGCAGTGTATGAGATCTCTGGGGATGTACATTGTATTCTGTCACATGGAGTGATAGTCTGCAGAGCAGTGTATGAGATCTCTGGGGATGTACATTGTACTCGGTCACATGGAGTGATAGTCTGCAGAGCAGTGTATGAGATCTCTGGGGATGTACATTGTACTCGGTCACATGGAGTGATAGTCTGCAGAGCAGTGTATGAGATCTCTGGGGATGTACATTGTATTCTGTCACATGGAGTGATAGTCTGCAGAGCAGTGTATGAGATCTCTGGGGATGTACATTGTACTCGGTCACATGGAGTGATAGTCTGCAGAGCAGTGTATGAGATCTCTGGGGATGTACATTGTACTCGGTCACATGGAGTGATAGTCTGCAGAGCAGTGTGTGAGATCTCTGGGGATGTACATTGTATTCTGTCACATGGAGTGATAGTCTGCAGAGCAGTGTGTGAGATCTCTGGGGATGTACATTGTACTCGGTCACATGGAGCGATAGTCTGCAGAGCAGTGTGTGAGATCTCTGGGGATGTACATTGTACTCGGTCACATGGAGTGATAGTCTGCAGAGCAGTGTGTGAGATCTCTGGGGATGTACATTGTACTCGGTCACATGGAGTGATAGTCTGCAGAGCAGTGTATGAGATCTCTGGGGATGTACATTGTACTCGGTCACATGGAGTGATAGTCTGCAGAGCAGTGTATGAGATCTCTGGGGATGTACATTGTACTCGGTCACATGGAGTGATAGTCTGCAGAGCAGTGTATGAGATCTCTGGGGATGTACATTGTACTCGGTCACATGGAGTGATAGTCTGCAGAGCAGTGTATGAGATCTCTGGGGATGTACATTGTACTCGGTCACATGGAGTGATAGTCTGCAGAGCAGTGTATGAGATCTCTGGGGATGTACATTGTACTCGGTCACATGGAGTGATAGTCTGCAGAGCAGTGTATGAGATCTCTGGGGATGTACATTGTACTCGGTCACATGGAGTGATAGTCTGCAGAGCAGTGTGTGAGATCTCTGGGGATGTACATTGTACTCGGTCACATGGAGTGATAGTCTGCAGAGCAGTGTATGAGATCTCTGGGGATGTACATTGTACTCGGTCACATGGAGTGATAGTCTGCAGAGCAGTGTATGAGATCTCTGGGGATGTACATTGTACTCGGTCACATGGAGTGATAGTCTGCAGAGCAGTGTATGAGATCTCTGGGGATGTACATTGTACTCGGTCACATGGAGTGATAGTCTGCAGAGCAGTGTATGAGATCTCTGGGGATGTACATTGTACTCGGTCACATGGAGTGATAGTCTGCAGAGCAGTGTATGAGATCTCTGGGGATGTACATTGTACTCGGTCACATGGAGTGATAGTCTGCAGAGCAGTGTATGAGATCTCTGGGGATGTACATTGTACTCGGTCACATGGAGTGATAGTCTGCAGAGCAGTGTGTGAGATCTCTGGGGATGTACATTGTACTCGGTCACATGGAGCGATAGTCTGCAGAGCAGTGTATGAGATCTCTGGGGATGTACATTGTACTCGGTCACATGGAGTGATAGTCTGCAGAGCAGTGTATGAGATCTCTGGGGATGTACATTGTACTCGGTCACATGGAGTGATAGTCTGCAGAGCAGTGTATGAGATCTCTGGGGATGTACATTGTACTCGGTCACATGGAGCTGATAGTCTGCAGAGCAGTGTATGAGATCTCTGGGGATGTACATTGTACTCGGTCACATGGAGTGATAGTCTGCAGAGCAGTGTATGAGATCTCTGGGGATGTACATTGTACTCGGTCACATGGAGTGATAGTCTGCAGAGCAGTGTATGAGATCTCTGGGGATGTACATTGTACTCGGTCACATGGAGTGATAGTCTGCAGAGCAGTGTATGAGATCTCTGGGGATGTACATTGTACTCGGTCACATGGAGTGATAGTCTGCAGAGCAGTGTATGAGATCTCTGGGGATGTACATTGTACTCGGTCACATGGAGTGATAGTCTGCAGAGCAGTGTGTGAGATCTCTGGGGATGTACATTGTACTCGGTCACATGGAGCGATAGTCTGCAGAGCAGTGTGTGAGATCTCTGGGGATGTACATTGTACTCGGTCACATGGAGTGATAGTCTGCAGAGCAGTGTATGAGATCTCTGGGGATGTACATTGTACTCGGTCACATGGAGTGATAGTCTGCAGAGCAGTGTATGAGATCTCTGGGGATGTACATTGTACTCGGTCACATGGAGTGATAGTCTGCAGAGCAGTGTATGAGATCTCTGGGGATGTACATTGTACTCGGTCACATGGAGTGATAGTCTGCAGAGCAGTGTATGAGATCTCTGGGGATGTACATTGTATTCGGTCACATGGAGTGATAGTCTGCAGAGCAGTGTATGAGATCTCTGGGGATGTACATTGTACTCGGTCACATGGAGTGATAGTCTGCAGAGCAGTGTGTGAGATCTCTGGGGATGTACATTGTACTCGGTCACATGGAGTGATAGTCTGCAGAGCAGTGTATGAGATCTCTGGGGATGTACATTGTACTCGGTCACATGGAGTGATAGTCTGCAGAGCAGTGTATGAGATCTCTGGGGATGTACATTGTACTCGGTCACATGGAGTGATAGTCTGCAGAGCAGTGTATGAGATCTCTGGGGATGTACATTGTACTCGGTCACATGGAGTGATAGTCTGCAGAGCAGTGTATGAGATCTCTGGGGATGTACATTGTACTCGGTCACATGGAGTGATAGTCTGCAGAGCAGTGTGTGAGATCTCTGGGGATGTACATTGTACTCGGTCACATGGAGTGATAGTCTGCAGAGCAGTGTATGAGATCTCTGGGGATGTACATTGTACTCGGTCACATGGAGTGATAGTCTGCAGAGCAGTGTATGAGATCTCTGGGGATGTACATTGTACTCGGTCACATGGAGTGATAGTCTGCAGAGCAGTGTATGAGATCTCTGGGGATGTACATTGTACTCGGTCACATGGAGTGATAGTCTGCAGAGCAGTGTATGAGATCTCTGGGGATGTACATTGTACTCGGTCACATGGAGTGATAGTCTGCAGAGCAGTGTGTGAGATCTCTGGGGATGTACATTGTACTCGGTCACATGGAGTGATAGTCTGCAGAGCAGTGTATGAGATCTCTGGGGATGTACATTGTATTCTGTCACATGGAGTGATAGTCTGCAGAGCAGTGTATGAGATCTCTGGGGATGTACATTGTACTCGGTCACATGGAGTGATAGTCTGCAGAGCAGTGTATGAGATCTCTGGGATGTACATTGTACTCGGTCACATGGAGTGATAGTCTGCAGAGCAGTGTATGAGATCTCTGGGGATGTACATTGTATTCTGTCACATGGAGTGATAGTCTGCAGAGCAGTGTATGAGATCTCTGGGGATGTACATTGTACTCGGTCACATGGAGTGATAGTCTGCAGAGCAGTGTATGAGATCTCTGGGGATGTACATTGTATTCTGTCACATGGAGTGATAGTCTGCAGAGCAGTGTATGAGATCTCTGGGGATGTACATTGTACTCGGTCACATGGAGTGATAGTCTGCAGAGCAGTGTATGAGATCTCTGGGGATGTACATTGTATTCTGTCACATGGAGTGATAGTCTGCAGAGCAGTGTATGAGATCTCTGGGGATGTACATTGTACTCGGTCACATGGAGTGATAGTCTGCAGAGCAGTGTATGAGATCTCTGGGGATGTACATTGTACTCGGTCACATGGAGTGATAGTCTGCAGAGCAGTGTATGAGATCTCTGGGGATGTACATTGTACTCGGTCACATGGAGTGATAGTCTGCAGAGCAGTGTGTGAGATCTCTGGGGATGTACATTGTACTCGGTCACATGGAGTGATAGTCTGCAGAGCAGTGTATGAGATCTCTGGGGATGTACATTGTACTCTGTCACATGGAGTGATAGTCTGCAGAGCAGTGTATGAGATCTCTGGGGATGTACATTGTACTCGGTCACATGGAGTGATAGTCTGCAGAGCAGTGTATGAGATCTCTGGGATGTACATTGTACTCGGTCACATGGAGTGATAGTCTGCAGAGCAGTGTGTGAGATCTCTGGGGATGTACATTGTACTCGGTCACATGGAGTGATAGTCTGCAGAGCAGTGTATGAGATCTCTGGGGATGTACATTGTACTCGGTCACATGGAGTGATAGTCTGCAGAGCAGTGTATGAGATCTCTGGGGATGTACATTGTACTCGGTCACATGGAGTGATAGTCTGCAGAGCAGTGTATGAGATCTCTGGGGATGTACATTGTACTCGGTCACATGGAGTGATAGTCTGCAGAGCAGTGTAGTGAGATCTCTGGGGATGTACATTGTACTCGGTCACATGGAGTGATAGTCTGCAGAGCAGTGTATGAGATCTCTGGGGATGTACATTGTACTCGGTCACATGGAGTGATAGTCTGCAGAGCAGTGTATGAGATCTCTGGGGATGTACATTGTACTCTGTCACATGGAGTGATAGTCTGCAGAGCAGTGTATGAGATCTCTGGGGATGTACATTGTACTCTGTCACATGGAGTGATAGTCTGCAGAGCAGTGTATGAGATCTCTGGGGATGTACATTGTACTCGGTCACATGGAGTGATAGTCTGCAGAGCAGTGTATGAGATCTCTGGGGATGTACATTGTATTCTGTCACATGGAGTGATAGTCTGCAGAGCAGTGTATGAGATCTCTGGGGATGTACATTGTATCGGTCACATGGAGTGATAGTCTGCAGAGCAGTGTATGAGATCTCTGGGGATGTACATTGTACTCGGTCACATGGAGTGATAGTCTGCAGAGCAGTGTATGAGATCTCTGGGATGTACATTGTACTCGGTCACATGGAGTGATAGTCTGCAGAGCAGTGTATGAGATCTCTGGGGATGTACATTGTACTCGGTCACATGGAGTGATAGTCTGCAGAGCAGTGTATGAGATCTCTGGGGATGTACATTGTACTCGGTCACATGGAGTGATAGTCTGCAGAGCAGTGTATGAGATCTCTGGGGATGTACATTGTACTCGGTCACATGGAGTGATAGTCTGCAGAGCAGTGTATGAGATCTCTGGGGATGTACATTGTACTCGGTCACATGGAGTGATAGTCTGCAGAGCAGTGTATGAGATCTCTGGGGATGTACATTGTACTCGGTCACATGGAGTGATAGTCTGCAGAGCAGTGTATGAGATCTCTGGGGATGTACATTGTACTCGGTCACATGGAGTGATAGTCTGCAGAGCAGTGTATGAGATCTCTGGGGATGTACATTGTACTCGGTCACATGGAGTGATAGTCTGCAGAGCAGTGTATGAGATCTCTGGGGATGTACATTGTACTCGGTCACATGGAGTGATAGTCTGCAGAGCAGTGTATGAGATCTCTGGGGATGTACATTGTACTCGGTCACATGGAGTGATAGTCTGCAGAGCAGTGTATGAGATCTCTGGGGATGTACATTGTACTCGGTCACATGGAGTGATAGTCTGCAGAGCAGTGTATGAGATCTCTGGGATGTACATTGTACTCGGTCACATGGAGTGATAGTCTGCAGAGCAGTGTATGAGATCTCTGGGGATGTACATTGTACTCGGTCACATGGAGTGATAGTCTGCAGAGCAGTGTATGAGATCTCTGGGGATGTACATTGTACTCGGTCACATGGAGTGATAGTCTGCAGAGCAGTGTATGAGATCTCTGGGGATGTACATTGTACTCGGTCACATGGAGTGATAGTCTGCAGAGCAGTGTATGAGATCTCTGGGGATGTACATTGTACTCGGTCACATGGAGTGATAGTCTGCAGAGCAGTGTATGAGATCTCTGGGGATGTACATTGTACTCTGTCACATGGAGTGATAGTCTGCAGAGCAGTGTATGAGATCTCTGGGGATGTACATTGTACTCGGTCACATGGAG
>JBBGZY010003193.1:0-106345 GCA_037952925.1 Lithobates clamitans
CAGGAGCACCCCTCACCCCAGACCCATCCCCCACAGGAGAGCACCCCTCACCCCAGACCCATCCCACAGGAGAGCACCCCTCACCCCAGACCCATCCCCCACAGGAGAGCACCCCTCACCCCAGACCCATCCCCACAGGAGAGCACCCCTCACCCCAGACCCATCCCACAGGAGAGCACCCCTCACCCCAGACCCATCTCCCAGGAGAGCACCCCTCACCCCAGACCCATCCAACACAGGAGAGCACCCCTCACCCCAGACCCATCCCCCACAGGAGAGCACCCCTCACCCCAGACCCATCCCCCAGGAGAGCACCCCTCACCCCAGACCCATCTCCCACAGGAGAGCACCCCTCACCCCAGACCCATCCCCCAGGAGAGCACCCCTCACCCCAGACCCATCCCCACAGGAGAGCACCCCTCACCCCAGACCCATCCCCCACAGGAGAGCACCCCCTCACCCCAGACCCTTCCCCCACAGGAGAGCACCCCTCACCCCAGACCCATCCCCCACAAGAGAGCACCCCTCACCCCAGACCCATCCCACAGGAGAGCACCCCTCACCCCAGACCCATCCCCCAGGAGAGCACCCCTCACCCCAGACCCATCCCACAGGAGAGCACCCCTCACCCCAGACCCATCCCCCAGGAGAGCACCCCTCACCCCAGACCCATCCCCCACAGGAGCACCTTTCACCCCAGACCCATCCCACAGGAGCACCCTCACCCCAGACCCATCTCCCACAGGAGAGCACCCCTCACCCCAGACCCATCCCACAGGAGAGCACCCCTCACCCCAGACCCATCCCCCAGGAGAGCACCCTCACTTCAACCCCACCCAGCAGGGGAGCACCTCTCATACAAGACACCAAGCCCCGCCCACCACTGTAGAAGCCCTCACCCCTCACCCCAGACCCATCCCCCACAGGAGAGCACCCCTCACCCCAGACCCATCCCCCAGGAGAGCACCCCTCACCCAGGGCCCAGACCCATCCCACAGGAGAGCACCCCTTACCCCAGACCCATCCCCAAGGGAGCACCCCTCACCCCAGACCCATCCTCCACAGGAGCACCCCTCATCCAGACCCATCCCACAGGAGAGCACCCCTCTCCCCAGACCCATCCCCCACAGGAGCACCCCTCACCCCAGACCCATCCCCCAGGAGAGCACCCCTCACCCCCAGACCCATCCCCCAGGAGAGTACCCCTCACCCCAGACCCATCCCCCAGGAGAGCACCCCTCACCCCAGACCCATCCCCCAGGAGAGCACCCCTCACCCCAGACCCATCCCACAGGAGAGCACCCCTCACCCCAGACCCATCCCTCAGGAGAGCACCCCTCACCCCAGACCCATCCCCCAGGAGAGCACCCCTCACCCCAGACCCATCCCACAGGAGAGCACCCCTCACCCCAGACCCATCCCCCAGGAGAGCACCCCTCACCCCAGACCCATCCCCCGGAGAGCACCCCTCACCCCAGACCCATCCCCCACAGGAGCACCCCTCACCCCAGACCCATCCCACAGGAGAGCACCCCTCACCCCAGACCCATCCCCCAGGAGAGCACCCCTCACCCCAGACCCATCCCCCACAGGAGCACCCCTCACCCCAGACCCATCCCCCAGGAGAGCACCCCTCACCCCAGACCCATCCCACAAGAGAGCACCCCTCACCCCAGACCCATCCCCCAGGAGAGCACCCCTCACCCCAGACCCACCCCACAAGAGAGTACCCCTCACCCCAGACCCACCCCACAAGAGAGCACCCCTCACCCCAGACCCATCCCCCAGGAGAGCACCCCTCACCCCAGACCCATCCCCCACAGGAGCACCCCTCACCCCAGATCCATCCCACACGAGAGCACCGCTCACCCCAGACCCATCCCCCAGGAGAGCACCCCTCACCCCAGACCCATCCCACAGGAGAGCACCCCTCACCCCAGACCCATCCCCCAGGAGAGCACCGCTCACCCCAGACCCATCCCCCAGGAGAGCACCCCTCACCCCAGACCCATCCCCCAGGAGAGCACCCCTCACCCCAGACCCATCCCACAGGAGAGCACCCCTCACCCCAGACCCATCCCCCAGGAGAGCACCGCTCACCCCAGACCCATCCCCAGGAGAGCACCCTCACCCCAGACCCATCCCACAGGAGAGCACCCCTCACCCCAGACCCATCCCCCAGGAGAGCACCCCTCACCCCAGACCCATCCTCCACAGGAGCACCCCTCACCCCAGACCCATCCCACAGGAGAGCACCCCTCACCCCAGACCCATCCTCCACAGGAGCACCCCTCATCCAGACCCATCCCCAAGGGAGCACCCCTCACCCCAGACCCATCCTCCACAGGAGCACCCCTCATCCAGACCCATCCCACAGGAGAGCACCCCTCTCCCCAGACCCATCCCCCACAGGAGCACCCCTCACCCCAGACCCATCCCCCAGGAGAGCACCCCTCACCCCAGACCCATCCCCCAGGAGAGCACCCCTCACCCCAGACCCATCCCCCAGGAGAGCACCCCTCACCCCAGACCCATCCCACAGGAGAGCACCCCTCACCCCAGACCCATCCCTCAGGAGAGCACCCCTCACCCCAGACCCATCCCCCACAGGAGCACCCCTCACCCCAGACCCATCCCCAGGAGAGCACCCCTCACCCCAGACCCATCCCCCAGGAGAGCACCCCTCACCCCAGACCCATCCCCCACAGGAGCACCCCTCACCCCAGACCCATCCCCCAGGAGAGCACCCCTCACCCCAGACCCATCCCACAAGAGAGCACCCCTCACCCCAGACCCATCCCCCAGGAGAGCACCCCTCACCCCAGACCCACCCCACAAGAGAGTACCCCTCACCCCAGACCCACCCCACAAGAGAGCACCCCTCACCCCAGACCCATCCCCCAGGAGAGCACCCCTCACCCCAGACCCATCTCCCAGGAGAGCACCCCTCTCCCCAGACCCATCCCCCACAGGAGCACCCCTCACCCCAGATCCATCCCACACGAGAGCACCCCTCATCCCAGACCCATCTCCCAGGAGAGCACCCCCTCACCCCAGACCCATCTCCCAGGAGAGCACCCCTCACCCCAGACCCATCCCACACGAGAGCACCCCTCACCCCAGACCCATCCCCCACAGGAGCACCCCTCACCCCAGACCCATCCCCCAGGAGAGCACCCCTCACCCCAGACCCATCTCCCAGGAGAGCACCCCTCACCCCAGACCCATCTCCCAGGAGAGCACCCCTCACCCCAGACCCATCTCCCAGGAGAGCACCCCTCACCCCAGACCCATCTCCCAGGAGAGCACCCCTCACCTCAGACCCATCTCCCAGGGGAGCACCCCAGACCCATCCCCCACAGGAGAGCACCCCTCACCCCAGACCATCCCCCAGGAGAGCACCCCTCACCCCAGACCCATCCCCCAGGAGAGCACCCCTCACCCCAGACCCATCTCCCACAGGAGAGCACCCCTCACCCCAGACCCATCCCACAGGAGAGCACCCCTCACCCCAGACCCATCCCCCAGGAAAGCGACCATCCCACAGGAGAGCACCCCTCACCCCAGACCCATCTCCCAGGAGAGCACCCCTCATCCCAGACCCATCCTCCACAGGAGCACCCTCACCCCAGACCCATCTCCCACAGGAGAGCACCCCTCACCCCAGACCCATCCCACAGGAGAGCACCCCTCACCCCAGACCCATCCCACAGGAGAGCACCCCTCACCCCAGACCCATCCCACAGGAGAGCATCCCTCACCCCAGACCCATCTCCCAGGAGAGCACCCCTCACCCCAGACCCATCCCACAAGAGATCACCCCTCACTCCAGACCCATCCCCCAGGAGAGCACCCCTCACCCCAGACCCATCTCCCAGGAGAGCACCCCTCACCCCAGACCCATCCCACAAGAGAGCACCCCTCACCCCAGACCCATCCCCCAGGAGAGCACCCCTCACCCCAGACCCATCTCCCAGGAGAGCACCCCTCACCCCATACCCATCTCCCACAGGAGCACCCCTCACCCCAGACCCATCCCCCAGGAGAGAACCCCTCACCCCAGACCCATCCCACAGGAGAGCACCCCTCACCCCAGACCCATCCCCCAGGAGAGCACCCCTCACCCCAGACCCATCCCACAGGAGAGCACCCCTCACCCCAGACCCGTCCCTCAGGAGAGCACCCCTCACCCCAGACCCATCCCACAGGAGAGCACCCCTCATCGCAGACCCATCCCCCAGGAGAAGACCCCTCACCCCAGACCCATCCCACAGGAGAGCACCCCTCACCCCAGACCCATCCCACAGGAGAGCACCCCTCACCCCAGACCCATCCCCCAGGAGAGCACCCCTCACCACAGACCCATCCCACAGGAGAGCACCCCTCATCGCAGACCCATCCCCCAGGAGAGCACCCCTCACCCCAGACCCATCTCCCAGGAGAGCACCCCTTACCCCAGACCCATCCCACAGGATAGCACCCCTCACCCCAGACCCATCCCACAGGAGAGCACCCCTCACCCCAGACCCATCCCCCAGGAGATCACCCCTCACCCCAGACCCATCTCCCAGGAGAGCACCCCTCACCCCAGACCCATCCCCAGGAGAGCACCCCTCACCCCAGACCCATCCCACAGGAGAGCACCCCTCACCCCAGACCCATCCCACAGGAGAGCACCCCTCACCCCAGACCCATCCCCCAGGAGAGCACCCCTCACCCCAGACCCATCCCACAGGAGAGCACCCCTCATCGCAGACCCATCCCCCAGGAGAAGACTCCTCACCCCAGGCCCATCCCCCAGGGGAGCACCACTTACCCCAGACCCATCCCCCAGGAGAGCACCCCTCACCACAGACCCATCCCACAGGAGAGCACCCCTCATCGCAGACCCATCCCCCAGGAGAGCACCCCTCACCCAGACCCATCTCCCAGGAGAGCACCCCTTACCCCAGACCCATCCCACAGGATAGCACCCCTTACCCCAGACCCATCCCACAGGAGAGCAGCCCTCACCCCAGACCCATCCCCCAGGAGATCACCCCTCACCCCAGACCCATCTTCCAGGAGAGCACCCCTCACCCCAGACCCATCCCCCAGGAGAGCACCCCTCACCCCAGACCCATCCCACAGGAGAGCACCCCTCACCCCAGACCCGTCCCTCAGGAGAGCACCCCTCACCCCAGACCCATCCCACAGGAGAGCACCCCTCATCGCAGACCCATCCCCCAGGAGAAGACCCCTCACCCCAGACCCATCCCCACAGGAGAGCACCCCTCACCCCAGACCCATCCCACAGGAGAGCACCCCTCACCCCAGACCCATCCCCCAGGAGAGCACCCCTCACCACAGACCCATCCCACAGGAGAGCACCCCTCATCGCAGACCCATCCCCAGGAGAGCACCCCCTCACCCAGACCCATCTCCAGGAGAGCACCCCTTACCCCAGACCCATCCCACAGGATAGCACCCTCACCCCAGACCCATCCCACAGGAGAGCACCCCTCACCCCAGACCCATCCCCCAGGAGATCACCCCTCACCCCAGACCCATCTCCCAGGGAGAGCACCCCTCACCCCAGACCCATCCCCCAGGAGAGCACCCCTCACCCCAGACCCATCCCACAGGAGAGCACCCCTCACCCCAGACCCATCCCACAGGGAGAGCACCCCTCACCCCAGACCCATCCCCCAGAAGAGCACCCCTCACCCCAGACCCATCCACAGGAGAGCACCCCTCATCGCAGACCCATCCCCCAGGAGAAGACCCTCACCCGGCCCATCCCCCAGGGGGAGGCACCACTTACCCCCAGACCCATCCCCCAGGAGAGCACCCCTCACCACAGACCCATCCCACAGGAGAGCACCCCTCATCGCAGACCCATCCCCAGAGAGCACGCCCTCACCCCAGACTCATCTCCCAGGAGAGCACCCCTTACCCCAGACCCATCCCACAGGATAGCACCCCTTACCCCAGACCCATCCCACAGGAGAGCAGCCCTCACCCCCAGACCCAACCCCCAGGAGATCACCCTTCACCCCAGACCCATCTTCCAGGAGAGCACCCCTCACCCCAGACCCATCCCCCAGGAGAGCACCCCTCACCCCAGACCCATCCCACAGGAAAGCACCCCTCACCCCAGACCCATCCCACAGGAGAGCACCCCTCACCCAGAACCCATCCCCCAGGAGAGCACCCCTCACCCCAGACCCATCCCACAGGAAAGCACCCCTCATCCCAGACCCATCCCCCAGGAGAGCACCCAGACCCATCCCCCAGGGGAGCACCCCTCACCCAGACCATCCCACAGGAGAGCACCCCTCACCCCAGACTCATCCCCCAGGAGATCACCCCTCACCCCAGACCCATCTCCCAGGAGAGCACCCCCTTACCCCAGACCCATCCCACAGGATAGCACCCCCTTACCCCCAGACCCATCCCACAGGAGAGCAGCCCTCACCCCAGACCCATCCCCCAGGAGATCACCCTCACCCCAGACCCATCTTCCAGGAGAGCACCCCTCACCCCAGACCCATCCCCCAGGAGAGCACCCCTCACCCCAGACCCATCCCACAGGAAAGCACCCCTCACCCCAGACCCATCCCACAGGAGAGCACCCCTCACCCCAGACCCATCCCCCAGGAGAGCACCCCTCACCCCAGACCCATCCCACAGGAAAGCACCCCTCATCCCAGACCCATCCCCCAGGAGAGCACCCCAGACCCATCCCCCCAGGGGAGCACCCCTCACCCCAGACCCATCCCACAGGAGAGCACCCCTCACCCCAGACTCATCCCCCAGGAGATCACCCCTCACCCCAGACCCATCTCCCAGGAGAGCACCCCTCACCCCAGACCCATCCGCAAGGAGAGCACCCCTCACCCTAGACCCATCCCACAGGAGAGCACCCCTCACCCCAGACCCATCCCACAGGAGAGCACCCCTCACCCCAGACCCACCCCCAGGAGAGCACCCCTCACCCCAGACCCATCCCACAGGAAAGCACCCCTCATCCCAGACCCATCCCCCAGGAGAGCACCCCTCACCCCAGACCCATACCCCAGGGGAGCACCCCTCACCCCAGACCCATCCCACAGGAGAACACCCCTCACCCCAGACCCATCTCCCAGGGGAGCACCACTTATACCGGGATACCCAGCCCCACTAGAGCACCCCTCACCCCAGAACACCCCACCCTGCCCTCGTCCCAGCCCTTTCCCTTAATGGAACACCCCAGGACTCCCAGCCCCCAATGGAGCATCCCTCAGTCCACCACCCCCAACCTCCTCTGATTTCCCCTCCCCCCATTCATTTGTTCAGCATTTTTCTAGGTGTCATGTGATGTCCTCTTCCAATCGTGGTCCCAGCTCCCGGGGGGGGGGGGGGTAAAGTAAAAATGGCGCTCTCCCACACTCAGCCGGTATTCTTCTTTTATTTATTCCTCCAATCCTCACACAGCTCCGCCATTTTTACTTTACCAACGTCTACCCCCCCGGGAGCTGAGACTGCGATTGGAAGCCGATCCTGTGTACACATCGCTGCCTACCTGTGGGTTCAAGCTTCATCCGGCCCATTGGGTGAGAGGCCAGGGGAAATGGCTGCCGCACTCCGATTGGATGAATGTTTCATTTGCTGCCACTGCACTTTTCTCACTTGTAGAAGATTTCCTCCTGCTGACATTGGAAGTCGCATTGGGAGTCGCATTGCACGGTTTTGGACTGCACTTTATATTTCACTTTTTATTATTATTTTGTTTGATGTTATTTTATGTTGATTGGACACACATTATACTACGTGGCATTACTTATATTCTTTGTTTTCATTTACCTGTCTGCAGAATATTCTTTCATTGTGTGCACACTGCACTTTGTTGGTATATTTATATATCATTTTTGCACATATCCATATAGAATATTTTTGAATTTTTATTTAGGTTTCAGATCATTTTTTTTATATAATTTTAATTTTCATAATTCACGATTTGGTTGGAGTTGTTGCACCGAGACTGAGGTACATAATTTTATTACACTTTTTATTAGGGGTATGTGAGTACACTGTTTTATGTTGGTGGCTCCTTGTCCATTTTACCTATTAGTGTGGTTTTTGCACATTAGTTATTACCTTTTACTCATAGGCCAGCATGACTCCCCTCCCCCCCAGCTAATTGATCCCCGCAGGAAGCAGATGAGGGACCCGAAGCATCCCTCCAATACAGAGCCATCACCAGAACTGAGGACCTCCGACCCATCCCTCCAATACAGAGCCATCACCAGAACTGAGGACCTCCGACCCATCCCTCCAATACAGAGCCATCACCAGAACTGAGGACCTCCGACCCATCCCTCCAATACAGAGCCGTCACCAGAACTGAGGACCCCCGACCCATCCCTCCAATACAGAGCCGTCACCAGAACTGACCCCAACCCATCCCTCCAATACAGAGCCGTCACCAGAACTGAGGACCCCAACCCATCCCTCCAATACAGAGCCGTCTCCAGATCTGAGGACCCCGACCCATCCCTCCGATACAGAGCCGTCACCAGAACTGAGGACCCCGACCCATCCCTCCAATACAGAGCCGTCACCAGAACTGAGGACCCCCGACCCATCCCTCCAATACAGAGCCGTCACCAGAACTGAGGACCCCCGACCCATCCCTCCAATACAGAGCCGTCACCAGAACTGAGGACCCCCAACCCCTCCCTCCAATACAGAGCCGTCACCAGAACTGAGGACCTCCGACCTATCCCTCCAATACAGAGCCGTCACCAGAACTGAGGACCCCGACCCATCCCTCCAATACAGAGCCGTCACCAGAACTGAGGACCCCGACCCATCTCTCCAATACAGAGCCATCACCAGAACTGAGGACCCCGACCCATCCCTCCAATACAGAGCCGTCTCCAGAACTGAGGACCTCCGACCCATCCCTCCAATACAGAGCCCTCACCAGAACTGAGGACCCCCAAACCATCCCTCCAATACAGAGCCGTCACCAGAACTGAGAACCCCCGACCCATCCCTCCAATACAGAGCCGTCACCAGAACTGAGGACCCCGACCCATCTCTCCAATACAGAGCCATCACCAGAACTGAGGGACCCCGACCCATCCCTCCAATACAGAGCCGTCATCAGAACTGAGGACCCCTGACCCATCCCTCCAATACAGAGCCATCACCAGAACTGAGGACCCCCGACCCATCCCTCCAATACAGAGCCGTCTCCAGAACTGAGGACCCCGACCCATCCCTCCAATACAGAGCCGTCACCAGAACTGAGGACCCGACCCATCCCTCCAATACAGAGCCATCACCAGAACTGAGGACCCCCGACCCATCCCTTCAATACAGAGCCGTCACCAGAACTGAGGACCCTGACCCATCCCTCCAATACAGAGTGGTCACCAGAACTGAGGACCTCCGACCCATCCCTCCAATACAGAGCCATCACTAGAACTGAGGACCCCCGACCCATCCCTTCAATACAGAGCCGTCAGCAAAACTGAGGACCCCCAACCCATCCCTCCAATACAGAGCCGTCACTAGAACTGAGGACCCCCGACCCATCCCTCCAATACAGAGCCATCACCAGAACTGAAGACCCCGGACCCATCCCTCCAATACAGAGACGTCACCAGAACTGAGGACCCCGACCCATCCCTCCAATACAGAGCCATCACCAGAACTGAGGACCCCCGACCCATCCCTCCAATACAGAGCCATCACCAGAACTGAGGACCCCGACCCATCCCTCCAATACAGAGCCGTCACCAGAACTGAGGACCCCGACCCATCCCTCCAATACAGAGCCGTCACCAGAACTGAGGACCCCGACCCATCCCTCCAATACAGAGCCGTCTCCAGAACTGAGGGCCCCGACCCATCTCTCCAATACAGAGCCATCACCAGAACTGAGGACCCCGACCCATCCCTCCAATACAGAGCCGTCTCCAGATCTGAGGACCCCGACCCATCCCTCCAATACAGAGCCGTCTCCAGAACTGAGGGCCCCGACACATCCCTCCAATACAGAGCCGTCACCAGAACTGAGGACCCCGACCCATCCCTCCAATACAGAGCCATCACCAGAACTGAGGACCCCGACCCATCCCTCCAATACAGAGCCGTCACCAGAACTGAGGACCCCGACCCATCCCTCCAATACAGAGCCGTCTCCAGAACTGAGGACCCCGACCCATCCCTCCAATACAGAGCCGTCTCCAGAACTGAGGACCCCGACCCATCCCTCCAATACAGAGCCATCACCAGAACTGAGGACCCCGACCCATCCCTCCAATACAGAGCCATCACCAGAACTGAGGACCCCTCTCATGCCTCCAATACAGAGCCATCACCAGAACTGAGGACCCCGACACATCCCTCCAATACAGAGCCGTCTCCAGAACTGAGGACCCGACCCATCCCTCCAATACAGAGCCATCACCAGAAATGAGGACCCCCGACCCATCCCTTCAATACAGAGCCGTCACCAGAACTGAGGACCCTGACCCATCCCTCCAATACAGAGTCGTCACCAGAACTGAGGACCTCCGACCCATCCCTCCAATACAGAGCCATCACCAGAACTGAGGACCCCCGACCCATCCCTTCAATACAGAACCGTCAGCAAAACTGAGGACCCCCAACCCATCCCTCCAATACAGAGCCGTCACTAGAACTGAGGACCCCCGACCCATCCCTCCAATACAGAGCCGTCACCAGAACTGAGGACCCACGACCCATCCCTCCAATACAGAGCCATCACCAGAACTGAGGACCCCCAACCTATCCCTCCAATACAGAGCCGTCACCAGAACTGAGGACCCCGACCCATCCCTCCAATACAGAGCCGTCACCAGAACTGAGGACCCCGACCCATCCCTCCAATACAGAGCCGTCACCAGAACTGAGGACCCGACCCATCCCTCCAATACAGAGCCGTCACCAGAACTGAGGACCCCGACCCATCCCTCCAATACAGAGCCGTCTCCAGAACTGAGGGCCCCGACCCATCCCTCCAATACAGAGCCGTCTCCAGAACTGAGGGCCCCGACCCATCCCTCCAATACAGAGCCGTCTCCAGAACTGAGGACCTTCGACCCATCCCTCCAATACAGAGCCGTCTCCAGAACTGAGGACCCCCGACCCATCCCTCCAATACAGAGCCGTCACCAGAACTGAGGACCCCCGACCCATCCCTCCAATACAGAGCCGTCACCAGAACTGAGGACCTCCGACCCATCCCTCCAATACAGAGCCGTCACCAGAACTGAGGACCCCGACCCATCCCTCCAATACAGAGCCGTCACCAGAACTGAGGACCCCGACCCATCCCTCCAATACAGAGCCATCACCAGAACTGAGGACCCCGAACCATCCCTCCAATACAGAGCCGTCTCCAGAACTGAGGACCCCGACCCATCCCTCCAATACAGAGCCGTCTCCAGAACTGAGGACCCCGACCCATCCCTCCAATACAGAGCCATCACCAGAACTGAGGACCCCGACCCATCCCTCCAATACAGAGCCATCACCAGAACTGAGGACCCCGACACATCCCTCCAATACAGAGCCGTCTCCAGAACTGAGGACCCCCGACCCATCCCTCCAATACAGAGCCGTCACCAGAACTGAGGACCCCGACCCATCCCTCCAATACAGAGCCGTCACCAGAACTGAGGACCCCGACCCATCCCTCCAATACAGAGCCGTCACCAGAACTGAGGACCCCAACCCATCCCTCCAATACAGAGCCGTCTCCAGAACTGAGGGCCCCGACCCATCTCTCCAATACAGAGCCGTCACCAGAACTGAGGGCCCCGACCCATCTCTCCAATACAGAGCCGTCACCAGAACTGAGGACCCCGACCCATCCCTCCAATACAGAGCCGTCACCAGAACTGAGGACCCCGACCCATCCCTCCGATACAGAGCCGTCACCAGAACTGAGGACCCCCGACCCATCCCTCCAATACAGAGCCGTCACCAGAACTGAGGACCCCCGACCCATCCCTCCAATACAGAGCCATCACCAGAACTGAGGACCCCGACCCATCCCTCCAATACAGAGCCATCACCAGAACTGAGGACCCCTCTCATGCCTCCAATACAGAGCCATCACCAGAACTGAGGACCCCGACACATCCCTCCAATACAGAGCCGTCTCCAGAACTGAGGACCCGACCCATCCCTCCAATACAGAGCCATCACCAGAAATGAGGACCCCCGACCCATCCCTTCAATACAGAGCCGTCACCAGAACTGAGGACCCTGACCCATCCCTCCAATACAGAGTCGTCACCAGAACTGAGGACCTCCGACCCATCCCTCCAATACAGAGCCATCACCAGAACTGAGGACCCCCGACCCATCCCTTCAATACAGAACCGTCAGCAAAACTGAGGACCCCCAACCCATCCCTCCAATACAGAGCCGTCACTAGAACTGAGGACCCCCGACCCATCCCTCCAATACAGAGCCGTCACCAGAACTGAGGACCCACGACCCATCCCTCCAATACAGAGCCATCACCAGAACTGAGGACCCCCAACCTATCCCTCCAATACAGAGCCGTCACCAGAACTGAGGACCCCGACCCATCCCTCCAATACAGAGCCGTCACCAGAACTGAGGACCCCGACCCATCCCTCCAATACAGAGCCGTCACCAGAACTGAGGACCCGACCCATCCCTCCAATACAGAGCCGTCACCAGAACTGAGGACCCCGACCCATCCCTCCAATACAGAGCCGTCTCCAGAACTGAGGGCCCCGACCCATCCCTCCAATACAGAGCCGTCTCCAGAACTGAGGGCCCCGACCCATCCCTCCAATACAGAGCCGTCTCCAGAACTGAGGACCTTCGACCCATCCCTCCAATACAGAGCCGTCTCCAGAACTGAGGACCCCCGACCCATCCCTCCAATACAGAGCCGTCACCAGAACTGAGGACCCCCGACCCATCCCTCCAATACAGAGCCGTCACCAGAACTGAGGACCTCCGACCCATCCCTCCAATACAGAGCCGTCACCAGAACTGAGGACCCCGACCCATCCCTCCAATACAGAGCCGTCACCAGAACTGAGGACCCCGACCCATCCCTCCAATACAGAGCCATCACCAGAACTGAGGACCCCGAACCATCCCTCCAATACAGAGCCGTCTCCAGAACTGAGGACCCCGACCCATCCCTCCAATACAGAGCCGTCTCCAGAACTGAGGACCCCGACCCATCCCTCCAATACAGAGCCATCACCAGAACTGAGGACCCCGACCCATCCCTCCAATACAGAGCCATCACCAGAACTGAGGACCCCGACACATCCCTCCAATACAGAGCCGTCTCCAGAACTGAGGACCCCCGACCCATCCCTCCAATACAGAGCCGTCACCAGAACTGAGGACCCCGACCCATCCCTCCAATACAGAGCCGTCACCAGAACTGAGGACCCCGACCCATCCCTCCAATACAGAGCCGTCACCAGAACTGAGGACCCCAACCCATCCCTCCAATACAGAGCCGTCTCCAGAACTGAGGGCCCCGACCCATCTCTCCAATACAGAGCCGTCACCAGAACTGAGGGCCCCGACCCATCTCTCCAATACAGAGCCGTCACCAGAACTGAGGACCCCGACCCATCCCTCCAATACAGAGCCGTCACCAGAACTGAGGACCCCGACCCATCCCTCCGATACAGAGCCGTCACCAGAACTGAGGACCCCCGACCCATCCCTCCAATACAGAGCCGTCACCAGAACTGAGGACCCCGACCCATCCCTCCAATACAGAGCCGTCTCCAGAACTGAGGACCCCCAAAACCATCCCTCCGATACAGAGCTGTCACCAGAACTGAGGGCCCCGACCCATCTCTCCAATACAGAGCCGTCACCAGAACTGAGGACCCCGACCCATCCCTCCGATACAGAGCCGTCACCAGAACTGAGGACCCCGACCCATCCCTCCAATACAGAGCCGTCACCAGAACTGAGGACCCCGACCCATCCCTCCGATACAGAGCCGTCACCAGAACTGAGGACCCCGACCCATCCCTCCAATACAGAGCCGTCACCAGAACTGAGGACCCCGACCCATCCCTCCAATACAGAGCCGTCACCAGAACTGAGGACCCCGACCCATCCCTCCAATACAGAGCCGTCACCAGAACTGAGGACCCCCAACCCATCCCTCCAATACAGAGCCGTCACCAGAACTGAGGACCCCCAACCCATCCCTCCAATACAGAGCCGTCACCAGAACTGAGGACCCCGACCCATCCCTCCAATACAGAGCCGTCACTGCCGTCACGTGACTGTTACATGGAAACATTTGTTTTATTGTATTTTTTAATGCAAAATTGTTACAAATGAACAACAAACAAGGTTCCCCTATGAAAAAAAACAAACAAACAAAAATCAGCCAAATAATGAGAATCGAGTTAATGTGAACTAAAGGAACCACCGCCCCCCGATCAGTACTCCACACCCTCCGATCAGTACTCCCCGCCCTCCGATCAGTACGCCCCTCCCTCGATCAGTACTCCCCGCCCTCCGATCAGTACTCCCCGCCCCTCCGATCAGTACACCCCTCCCCTCGATCAGTACTCCCCGCCCTCCGATCAGTACACCCCTCCCCTCGATCAGTACTCCCCGCCCTCCGATCAGTACTCCACACCCTCCGATCAGTACTCCCCGCCCTCCGATCAGTACTCCCCTCCCCCCAATCAGTACTCCCCGCCCCCCAATCAGTACTCCCCTCCCCCCAATCAGTACTCCCCACCCTCCAATCAGTACTCCCCTCCCCCCAATCAGTACTCCCCGCCCCCCAATCAGTACTCCCCTCCCCCCAATCAGTACTCCCCACCCTCCGATCAGTACTCCCCACCCTTTGATCAGTACTCCCCACCCTTTGATCAGTACTCCCCTCCCCCCAATCAGTACTCCCCGCCCCCCGATCAGTACTCCTCTCCCCCCGATCAGTACTCCCCTCCCCCCGATCAGTACTCCCCTCCCCCCGATCAGTACTCCCCTCCCCCCGATCAGTACTCCCCGCCCTCCGATCAGTACTCCCCACCCCCTGATCAGTACTCCACACCCTCCGATCAGTACTCCCTGCCCCCCGATCAGTACTCCCCGCCCTCCGATCAGTACTCCCCACCCTCCGATCAGTACTCCCCGCCCTCCGATCAGTACTTCCCTCCCCCTGATCAGTACTCCCCTCCCCCCAATCAGTACTCCTCTCCCCCCGATCAGTACTCCCCTCCCCCCGATCAGTACTCCCCTCCCCCCGATCAGTACTCCCCTCCCCCCGATCAGTACTCCCCGCCCTCCGATCAGTACTCCCCTCCCCCTGATCAGTACTCCACACCCTCCGATCAGTACTCCCCGCCCCCCGATCAGTACTCCCCGCCCTCCGATCAGTACTCCCCGCCCCCCGATCAGTACTCCCCTCCCCTCCGATTAGTACTCCCCACCCTCCGATTAGTACTCTCCACCCTCCGATCAGTACTCCCCGCCCCTCCGATCAGTACTCCCCGCCCCTCCGATCAGTACTCCCCGCCCCTCCGATCAGTACTCCCCGCCCCTAGATCAGTACTCCCCTCCCCCCGATCAGTACTCCCCTCCCCCCGATCAGTACTCAGTAACCCTCAGTACTGGTGCAGAGACTTCCATGAGGGGAGGAGTGAAGAGAAGGGGGAGGAGCCCAGAGATGATGTTGGACAGTGATGGTGATTCTTGGCACCCCAGATGTTTTGGAACTACATTTCCCATGATGTTGGCCTACACTGCAGAGTGGATGAGTATCATGGGAAATGTAGTTCCAAAACACCTGGGGTGCCAAGGTTCCCAGGAGCCGACAACGCTCAGGGGGATCAGCCATTTCAATCGCATCCGAATGGAAGCGATTATCGGCAGGATCACCACATCATTTCATCACGTTAAAATATAGCTAAAGGCAAAACCTTTTTTTATAGCTTTGGATGGAGTGGAGAGGGATTAGACCCCTTGTCAAGTTTTTATTTCTGTCTGTGTCCCTCTCTATTTGTTCTGCTTACCGTTATCACCGAAAGGGCAAGAAAATCCCAAGTTTTAGGTTGTCACCCGAACAGGAATAGAGGGGGAAATCTTATAATGGGGACACAGGTGCTGGTGACAACCCTCACTTCCTGTTTTGGCTATGGGGCAGGAAGTGAATGGAAATCTCACCAGTGGGCACACAGATGGCAAAAACCAAACTGACAGGGGTTACAACCCTCCCTTACCCTGTCCAAAGTGGGAAAAAAAAGTTTTGCCTATAGTCCTATATCAGGGCCCCCATCAATGTCCTTCCCTTAAATAGAGATTCTCACCACAGACCCCCCCCCCCCCCAACATCACAGTCCCCTTCATAGTCCTTCACTAACATTGGGGTCCCAATCAGTGTCCTTCCCTTAAATAGAGATTCTCATTAGAGACACCCTCCCCCACCCAACATCACAGTCCCCATCATAGTCCTCCTCTTACATCAGGGTGCCCATCATAGTCCTCCTCTTACATCAGGGTGCCCATCATAGTCCTCCTCTTACATCAGGGTGCCCATCATAGTCCTCCTCTTACATCAGGGTCCCCATCATAGTCTTCCTCTTACATCAGGGTCCCCGTCATAGTCCTCCTCTTACATCAGGGTCCCCGTCATAGTCCTCCTCTTACATCAGGGTCCCCATCATAGTCCTCTTACATCAGGGTCCCCATCATGGTCCTCCTCTTACATCAGGGTGCCCATCATAGTCCTCCTCTTACATCAGGGTCCCCATCATAGTCTTCCTCTTACATCAGGGTCCCCATCATAGTCCTCCTCTTACATCAGGGTCCCCGTCATAGTCCTCCTCTTACATCAGGGTCCCCATTATAGTCCTCCTCTTATATCAGGGTCCCCATCATAGTCTTCCTCTTACATCAGGGTCCCCGTCATAGTCCTCCTCTTACATCAGGGTCCCCATCATAGTCCTCCTCTTACATCAGGGTCCCCATCATAGTCCTCCTCTTACATCAGGGTCCCCATCATAGTCCTCCTCTTACATCAGGGTCCCCATCATAGTCTTCCTCTTACATCAGGGTCCCCATCATAGTCCTCCTCTTACATCAGGGTCCCAAATATAGCCCCCCCCCAACATCATAGCCCCCCTACCATCAGGGTCCCCATCAGAGTCCCTCCCCTACATCAGAGTCCCTACATTATGAAACGGGGGGACTGTGATGGGGACCCTAGATAAAGGGGGCTTTGTGTATGTAGGACCCCCTGCTGCCACCACTGTAAGCCTTGTGACGGGGAAGGGGTAAAGGGAGGTGGTAGGCACAGGCTCGCCCTGAGGTAGTAGTGAGTGAGGTGGGTATAAAAATGTCTGAACCCCAATATCTCTATACTTCTTCCAGGTCAGTGACTCTGAATGAATTGGATGCCGATGGATCAGTATGACGGACCCGAGAACTCCCATCCTCATCATCCTCATCATCCTCATCATCCTCATCAATAGGGTTCAGCAGAGGCCGCTGTATCCTCCTCTCATGACAGGACAGATCATTCATTGTACGGGGTCTGCATTGTATTATTGATTCTCTATATCTATTTATTATCTATTTTCTTAATTATGTACATTTTGTATTTTTGTTAATATTATAATTTTTTTTTGCAAAGTCCTATAAATATGAAATATAGTTTTTAATAGGATTTGCGTTTTTTTATTATTAAATCCTGGCTTATGTTTAAGTGTTATGTAGTGTAGTCTATAGGGTGGATATAGGGCAGACTATAAGGTGGCTATAGGGTAATCTATATGGTGGCTATAAGGTAGTCTATAAGGTGGCTTCAGAGTAGTCTATAGGAGGGTTATAGGGTGGCTACAGGGTTGTCTATAAGGTGGCTTCAGAGTAGTCTATAAGGTGGCTATAGGGTAGTCTATAAGGTGGCTATACGTAGTCTTTAGGGTGGCTATAGGGTAGTCTATAAGGTGGCTATACGGTAGTCTTTAGGGTGGCTATAGGGTAGTCTATAAGGTGGCTATACGGTAGTCTTTAGGGTGGCTATAGGGTAGTCTTTAAGGTGGCTTCAGAGTAGTCTATAGGGTAGTCTATAGGGTGGCATCAGAGTAGTCTATAGGGTAGTCTATAGGGTGGCTATGCTTCCTTCCATAGGAAGGACTCAGTAACCAGGACTGTTCAGCAAAGTTGAGACCCCCGAGAAGGACCCCAGGGTGCACAGTCTTAAGAAGCATCCTGGTGTTTTCTAGCGTACCCCACAAGGGATGATGGACTTTGTTGCAGGACGGCTCCCAGGTTGCGGCCCCTCTGTCTTCTCTGAATCAGCAGTTACAGGAGTATAAGTACATAGGGAAAAGGCACCGGGGTGCTGAGATTACAGGAACACAAGTGAGGGTCTCTGGGAGCACCGGGGTGCTGAGATCACAGGAAAACAAGTGAGGGTCTCTGGGAGCACCGGGGTGCTGAGATCACAGGAAAACAAGTGAGGGTCTCTGGGAGCACCGGGGTGCTGGGATTACGGGAACACAAGTGGGGGTCTCTTAGAGCACCGGGGTGCTGAGATTACGGGAACACAAGTGAGGGTCTCTGGGAGCACCGGGGTGCTGAGATTACGGGAACACAAGTGAGGGTCTCTGGGAGCACCGGGGTGCTGGGATTACGGGAACACAAGTGAGGGTCTCTGGGAGCACCGGGGTGCTGGGATTACGGGAACACAAGTGAGGGTCTCTCGGAGCACCAGGGTGCTGGGATTACGGGAGCACAAGTGAGGGTCTCTGGGAGCACCGGGGTGCTGGGATTACAGGAACACAAGTGAGGGTCTCTGGGAGCACCGGGGGGCTGAGATTACAGGAACACAGGTGAGAGTCTCTGGGAGCACCGGGGTGCTGGGATTACGGGAACACAAGTGAGGGTCTCTGGGAGCACCGGGGGGCTGGGATTACAGGAACACAAGTGAGGGTCTCTGGGAGCACCGGGGGGCTGAGATCACGGGAACACAAGTGAGGGTCTCTGGGAGCACCGGGGTGCTGGGATTACAGGAACACATGTGAGGGTCTCTGGGAGCACCGGGGTGCTGGGATTACGGGAACACAAGTGAGGGTCTCTGGGAGCACCGGGGGGCTGGGATTACAGGAACACAAGTGAGGGTCTCTGGGAGCACCGGGGTGCTGGGATTACAGGAACACAAGTGAGGGTCTCTGGGAGCACCGGGGGGCTGAGATTACGGGAACACAAGTGAGGGTCTCTGGGAGCACCGGGGGGCTGAGATTATAGGAACACAAGTGAGGGTCTCTGGGAGCACCGGGGTGCTGGGATTACAGGAACACAAGAGAGGGTCTCTGGGAGCACCGGGGTGCTGAGATCACAGGAACACAAGTGAGGGTCTCTGGAAGCACCGGGGTGCTGAGATTACGGGAACACAAGTGAGGGTCTCTGGGAGCACCGGGGTGCTGAGATTACGGGAACGCAAGTGAGGGTCTCTGGGAGCACCGGGGGGCTGAGATTACGGGAACACAAGTGAGGGTCTCTGGGAGCACCGGGGTGCTGGGATTACAGGAACACAAGTGAGGGTCTCTGGGAGCACTGGGGGGCTGGGATTACAGTAACACAAGTGAGGGTCTCTGGGAGCACCGGGGTGCTGAGATTACGGGAACACAAGTGAGGGTCTCTGGGAGCACCGGGGTGCTGAGATCACGGGAACACAAGTGAGGGTCTCTGGGAGCACCGGGGGGCTGAGATTATAGGAACACAAGTGAGGGTCTCTGGGAGCACCGGGGTGCTGAGATTACGGGAACACAAGTGAGGGTCTCTGGGAGCACCGGGGGGCTGGGATTACAGGAACACAAGTGAGGGTCACTGGGAGCACCGGGGTGCTGGGATTACGGGAACACAAGTGAGGGTCTCTGGAAGCACCAGGGGGCTGAGATTATAGGAACACAAGTGAGGGTCTCTGGGAGCACCGGGGGGCTGAGATTATAGGAACACAAGTGAGGGTCTCTGGGAGCACCGGGGGGCTGAGATTATAGGAACACAAGTGAGGGTCTCTGGGAGCACCGGGGGGCTGAGATTACGGGAACACAAGTGAGGGTCTCTGGGAGCACCGGGGTGCTGGGATTACAGGAACACAAGTGAGGGTCTCTGGGAGCACCGGGGTGCTGAGATCACGGGAACACAAGTGAGGGTCTCTGGAAGCACCGGGGTGCTGAGATTACGGGAACACAAGTGAGGGTCTCTGGGAGCACCGGGGTGCTGAGATTACGGGAACGCAAGTGAGGGTCTCTGGGAGCACCGGGGGGCTGAGATTACGGGAACACAAGTGAGGGTCTCTGGGAGCACCGGGGTGCTGGGATTACAGGAACACAAGTGAGGGTCTCTGGGAGCACTGGGGGGCTGGGATTACAGTAACACAAGTGAGGGTCTCTGGGAGCACCGGGGTGCTGAGATTACGGGAACACAAGTGAGGGTCTCTGGGAGCACCGGGGTGCTGAGATCACGGGAACACAAGTGAGGGTCTCTGGGAGCACCGGGGGGTTGAGATTATAGGAACACAAGTGAGGGTCTCTGGGAGCACCGGGGTGCTGAGATTACGGGAACACAAGTGAGGGTCTCTGGGAGCACCGGGGGGCTGGGATTACAGGAACACAAGTGAGGGTCACTGGGAGCACCGGGGTGCTGGGATTACGGGAACACAAGTGAGGGTCTCTGGAAGCACCGGGGGGCTGAGATTATAGGAACACAAGTGAGGGTCTCTGGGAGCACCGGGGGGCTGAGATTATAGGAACACAAGTGAGGGTCTCTGGGAGCACCGGGGGGCTGAGATTATAGGAACACAAGTAAGGGTCTCTGGGAGCACCGGGGGGCTGAGATTACGGGAACACAAGTGAGGGTCTCTGGGAGCACCGGGGTGCTGGGATTACAGGAACACAAGTGAGGGTCTCTGGGAGCACCGGGGTGCTGGGATTACAGGAACACAAGTGAGGGTCTCTGGGAGCACCAGGGGCAGAGATTACAGGAACACAAGTGAGGGTCTCTGGGAGCACCGGGGGGCTGAGATTACGGGAACACAAGTGAGGGTCTCTGGGAGCACCGGGGGGCTGAGATTATAGGAACACAAGTGAGGGTCTCTGGGAGCACCGGGGTGCTGAGATTACGGGAACACAAGTGAGGGTCTCTGGGAGCACCGGGGTGCTGAGATCACGGGAACACAAGTGAGGGTCTCTGGGAGCACCGGGGTGCTGGGATTACGGGAACACAAGTGAGGGTCTCTGGGAGCACCGGGGTGCTGAGATTACGGGAACACAAGTGAGGGTCTCTGGGAGCACCGGGGTGCTGAGATTACGGGAACACAAGTGAGGGTCTCTGGGAGCACCGGGGTGCTGAGATCACGGGAACACAAGTGAGGGTCTCTGGGAGCACCGGGGTGCTGGGATTACGGGAACACAAGTGAGGGTCTCTGGGAGCACCGGGGGGCTGAGATTACGGGAACACAAGTGAGGGTCTCTGGGAGCACCGGGGGGCTGAGATTACAGGAACACAAGTGAGGGTCTCTGGGAGCACCGGGCGGCTGAGATTATAGGAACACAAGTGAGGGTCTCTGGGAGCACCGGGGTGCTGAGGTTACGGGAGCACAAGTGAGGGTCTCTGGGAGCACCGGGGTGCTGGGATTACGGGAACACAAGTGAGGGTCTCTGGGAGCACCGGGGTGCTGAGATTACGGGAACACAAGTGAGGGTCTCTGGGAGCACCAGGGGGCTGAGATTACGGGAACACAAGTGAGGGTCTCTGGGAGCACCGGGGTGCTAAGATGATATTTTAGAGGACAGAAAAATTTTGATTTTTCAGAAAGTATAAAACTGAGCAGAGCCTGAAAGGTCCAATAAGAATAATAATAATAATAAACACCCGATTTATTTTACTTCTTTTAATCATTTTATTGAATACACAGTTTATATAATAACCTATAAAGAAAAAAAAAAAAAAAGGTGAAAATCTGATTTAAACAATGAGAGTCGCACTGAGAATTCTCTTTAGGCCCCATTCACACCGGTGCGACTTGTCATGTGATCTGACAGATCCGAATCACATGACAAGTCCTACCCTATTGCCAGCAATGGATCCGTTTATATCGCCGCAACTCATGTCGCAGTGATTATGAAGAAGGTTCCTGCGCTACTTTTTTACCGATTTTCATTACGACTTGCATAGACTTCTGTTAAATGAAACCGCAATCCGCAATGAAATCGGCAGTAAAAAATCGCACTGATGTGCGGCTTTGAAGTAGCGCGATTTCAAAGCTGCACCGGTTGTGACGTGGACACGCCTCCTTCCAACGCAGCCGACATCATCACACTCACCCGTCAGGATCGCACTGCGTTCCCTTTCTTTTAATACCCCTCCCCCCCCGCGCTCCCCGCTCCAAAAAAGGCTGGAAAATCAATGTTTGCTTTTGTAGTGACAAATAAATAATAATCACCCTCATTGATTGGTTTTTGGAGAGCTCAGCAGTGGGCAGGGCTTGAACAGTCCTGAAGCTTCGAGGTATAAATGCTGCAGAAATATGGAACAGCATTATATGCAGAGAATGTGATCCAGGAGCAGACTTATAATCTCGGCTGTAAACGCAGGCGGGACGTTTGGCGATCGGTAGCGATTTGGTTGCTGGACCGCCCCCCCCCCCCCCCTTTTTTTTTTTTTTAGGGTCAGGAATCTGAGGCACCTAAACAGTTTATAATCCTTACTAAAGTATATGAAAAAGTTGAAACGTTCCTCTTTATTGTCCCGGAATAGTACATAATCCTAGACCAATGGCAGCCAATAGAAATCCCCTTTATTAAAGTAGAAATCCAGCCTACACCTTACTTGTCCTAAAAATGCTCCCCCCCCCCTCCTAATCCCTATGCTGACTAACCTGTGTAAGAAAGATATACACTTACCTATTTTCAGCCCATTCCGGTCCTGTGATCCAGATCCCTTCTGTCAGTCAGCGGCAGCTGCAGGGGAGAGGAGGGAGCGCCCACAACAGGTGAACTACAGGAGCCTATGGGTGGCGTCACCAGTAGAGCGCTGGACAACGGCTGGGAATTCCAGGAGTGGTGGCATCACCCATAGGCTCCCATGTCACAGCTGTTGTTGGTGCTCCTTCCTCTTCTCTGCAGTTGCCACTGGCTGACACAAGGGAGGTGGATCACAGAGCGGATCAGAGGAGGAGGGAGTGCTGACAGCGGCTGAGACATGGGAACCTATGGGTGATATCACCACTCCAGGCCCCTATATGACTCCCCTCTCCATCCCCCTATATGACTCCCCCCTCCTCCCCTATATGACTCCCCCCTCCACCCCCCTATATGACTCCCCCCTCCACCCCCCTATATGACTCCCCCCTCCACCCCCCTATATGACTCCCCTCTCCATCTCCCTATATGACTCCCCCCTCCTCCCCTATATGACTCCCCCCTCCACCCCCCTATATGACTCCCCCCTCCACCCCCCTATATGACTCCCCTCTCCATCTCCCTATATGACTCCCCTCTCCACCCCCTATATGTCTCCCCCTTCCATCCCCCTATATGACTCCCCTCTCCATCTCCCTATATGACTCCCCCCTCCACCCCCTATATGACTCCCCCTTCCATCCCCCTATATGACTCCCCCCTCCATTCCCCTATATGACTCCCCCCTCCACCCCCCTCCACCCCCCTATATGACTCCCCCTTCCATCCCCCTATATGACTCCCCCCTCCATTCCCCTATATGACTCCCCCCTCCACCCCCTATATGACTCCCCCTCCACCACCTATATGATTCCCCTCCATCCCCCTATATGACTCCCCCCTCCACCCCCCTATATGACTCCCCCCTCCATCCCCCTATATGTCTCCTCTCTCCATCCCCCTATATGACTCCCCTCTCCATTCCCCTATATGACTCCCCCCTCCACCCCCTATATGTCTCCTTCCTCCACCCCCCTATATGACTCCCCCTTCCATCCCCCTATATGACTCCCCCCTCCATCCCCCTATATGACTCCCCCCTCCACCACCTATATGACCCCCCACCCCCTATATGACTCCCCCCTCCACCCCCCTATATGACTCCCCCTTCCATCCCCCTATATGACTCCCCCATACCCCTATATGTCTCCCCTCTCCATCCCCCTATATGACTCCCCCTCCACCCCCCTTTATGACTCCCCCTTCCATCCCCCTATATGACTCCCCTCTCCACCCCCTATATGACTCCCTCTCCACTCCCAATATATGACTCCCCCCTCCACCCCCCTATATGACTCCCCCCTCCACCCCCCTATATGACTCCCCCTTCCATCCCCCTATATGTCTCCTCTCTCCATCCCCCTATATGACTCCCCCTCCACCCCCTATATGACTCCCCCCTCCACCCCTATATGACTCCCCTCTCCACCCCCTATATGACTCCCTCTCCACTCCCAATATATGACTCCCCCCTCCACCCCCTATATGACTCCCCCCTCCACCCCCCTATATGACTCCCCCCTCCATCCCCCTATATGTCTCCTCTCTCCATCCCCCTATATGACTCCCCTCTCCATTCCCCTATATGACTCCCCCCTCCAACCCCTATATGTCTCCTTCCTCCACCCCCCTATATGACTCCCCCTTCCATCCCCCTATATGACTCCCCCCTCCATCCCCCTATATGACTCCTCCCTCCACCACCTATATGACCCCCCACCCCCTATATGACTCCCCCCTCCACCCCCCTATATGACTCCCCCTTCCATCCCCCTATATGACTCCCCCATACCCCTATATGTCTCCCCTCTCCATCCCCCTATATGACTCCCCCTCCACCCCCCTATATGACTCCCCCTTCCATCCCCCTATATGACTCCCCTCCCCACTACCTATATGACTCCCCCCTCCACCCCCCTATATGACTCCCCCCTGCATCCCCCTATATGACTCCCCCTCCACCCCCTATATGACTCCCCCCTCCACCCCTATATGACTCCCCTCTCCACCCCCTATATGACTCCCTCTCCACTCCCAATATATGACTCCCCCCTCCACCCCCCTATATGACTCCCCCCTCCACCCCCCTATATGACTCCCCCTTCCATCCCCCTATATGACTCCCCCCTCCACCCCCTATATGACTCCCCCTCCATCCCCCTATATGACTCCACCCCCTATATGACTCCCCCCTCCACCCCTATATGTCTCCTCTCTCCTTCCCCCTATATGACTCCCTCCTCCACCCCCTATATGTCTCCTCTCTCCTTCCCCCTATATGACTCCCTCCTCCACCCCCTATATGTCTCCTCTCTCCTTCCCCCTATATGACTCCCCCTTCCAACCCCTATATGACTCCCCCCTCCACCCCTATATGACTTCCCCTCCACCCCCTATATGTCTCCTCTCTCCATCCCCCTATATGACTCCCCCTCCACTCCCCATATATGACTCCACCCCCTATATGACTCCCCCTCCATCCCCCTATTTGTCTCCTCTCTCCATCCCCCTATATGACTCCCCTCTCCATTCCCCTATATGACTCCCCCCTCCACCCCCCTATATGTCTCCTTCCTCCACCCCCCTATATGACTCCCCCTTCCATCCCCCTATATGACTCCCCCCTCCATCCCCCTATATGACTCCCCCCTCCATCCCCCTATATGACTCCCCCTTCCATCCCCCTATATAACTCCCCCATACCCCTATATGTCTCCCCTCTCCATCCCCCTATATGACTCCCCCTCCACCCCCCTATATGACTCCCCCTTCCATCCCCCTATATGACTCCCCTCTCCACCCCCTATATGACTCCCCCTCCACCCCCTATATGACTCCCCCCTGCATCCCCCTATATGACTCCCCCTCCACCCCCTATATGACTCCCCCTTCCACCCCTATATGACTCCCCTCTCCACCCCCTATATGACTCCCTCTCCACTCCCAATATATGACTCCCCCCTCCACCCCCTATATGACTCCCCCTTCCATCCCCCTATATGACTCCCCCCTCCACCCCCTATATGACTCCCCCTCCATCCCCCTATATGACTCCACCCCCTATATGACTCCCCCTCCACCCCCTATATGTCTCCTCTCTCCTTCCCCCTATATGACTCCCCCCTCCACTCCCCTATATGACTCCCCCTTCCACCCCCTATATGACTCCCCCCTCCACCCCTATATGACTTCCCCTCCACCCCCTATATGTCTCCACCCCCTATATGACTCCCCCCTCCACCCCCTATATGACTCCCCCCTCCACCCCTATATGACTTCCCCTCCACCCCCTATATGTCTCCTCTCTCCAACCCCCTATATGACTCCCCCTCCACTCCCCATATATGACTCCCCCCTCCACCCCCTATATGACTCCCCCCTCCACCCCCTATATGACTCCCCCCTCCATCCCCTTATATGACTCCCCCCTCCACCCCCTATATGACTCCCCCTCCATCCCCCTATATGACTCCACCCCCTATATGACTCCCCCTTCCATCCCCCTATATGACTCCCCCCTCCACCCCCTATATGTCTTCTCTCTCCTTCCCCCTATATGACTCCCCCCTCCACTCCTCTATATGACTCCCCCTTCCACCCCCTATATGACTCCCCCCTCCACCCCTATATGACTTCCCCTCCATCCCCTATATGTCTCCCCCCTCCACCCCCATATATGACTCCCCTCTCCATCCCCCTATATGACTCCCCCCACCCCCTATATATCTCCTCTCTCCATCCCCCATCCCCCTATATGACTCCCCCTTCCACCCCCCTATATGACTCCTCTCTCCATCCCCCTATATGACTCTCCCCTTCACCCCCCTATATGACACATCTCTCCATCCCCCTATATGACACTCCCCTATATAACTCCCCCTCCATCCCCTTATATGACTCCCCCCTCCACCCCCTATATGACTCCCCCTCCATACGCCTATATGACTCTCCCCTCCACCCCCCTATATGACTCCTCCTTCGATCCCCCTATATGACTCCCCCCTCCACCCCCTATATGTCTCCTCTCCATCCCCCTATGTGACTTCCACTCCAATCCCCTATATGACTCCTCCTTCCACCCCCCTATATGACTCCCCCCTCCACGCTCTATATGACTCCCCCTCCATCCCCCTATATGACTCCCTTTCCATCTCCCCTCTCCACCCCCCTACATGACTTCCCCTCTCCACCCCCCTATATGACTCCCTCCTCCATCCCCCTATATGATTCCCCCTCCCATCCCCCTATATGACTCCTCTCTCCACCCCCCTATATGACTTCCCCCTCCATCCCCCTATATAGCTCCCCTCCCCAGCCCCCGATGGCCCTATATATCCTTTCAGGGGCATTAATATGGAGTTGCCTCAACCGCCTCGCTCAGGGTAGCAGCCTCCACTCCTCTAGGAACTTGTAGCTATGTGGTAGCACTGGACCAGTAAGAATGAGAATTGGTTCCAGTGTATATTTAAAAGATAGGGTGTCCTCCTTGATGAAGATGAACCCATGGTGAAAGCTCAGCATGTGCCGATCTGGTTCAGGTTCTTGGCTGCTTCCTTTCTGATCACAATGGAGGAAACATTCAATAGAAGATCAAATCCTGGATATGTGCTTGGGAGAGCCTAGTAAAACTGGTTGTCTCATTGGAAAGCAAATTTAAAATGGTAACTGAGCAAGAAAGTCAGATATAGCCAATGCATTTTGGAGGCCCCCTCCCCTTATTCTAAAAGATTTTGTCGGGTGTCTGTGGGTTTTTGTGCCCATTTGTGAGGTTGTGTACTGATGTTTAATTCCAGAGAACAAATGATAATTCTCCCGCTCTACAAGACTCTGGTCCGGCCGCACCTGGAGTATGCTGTCCAGTTCTGGGCGCCAGTCCTCAGGAGGGATGTACTGGAAATGGAGCGAGTACAAAGAAGGGCAACAAAGCTAATAAAGGGTCTGGAGGATCTTAGTTATGAGGAAAGGTTGTGAGCTCTGAACTTATTCTCTCTGGAGAAGAGACGCTTGAGAGGGGATATGATTTCAATTTACAAATACTGTACTGGTGACCCCACAATAGGGATAAAACTTTTTCGCAGAAGAGAGTTTAATAAGACTCGTGGCCACTCATTACAATTAGAAGAAAAGAGGTTTAACCTTAAACTACGTAGAGGGTTCTTTACTGTAAGAGCGGCAAGGATGTTGATTTCCCTTCCACAGGCGGTGGTCTCAGCGGGGGGCATCGATTGTTTCAAGAAACTATTAGATAATCACCTGAATGACTGCAACATACAGGGATATACAATGTAATACTGACATATAATCACACACATGGGTTGGACTTGATGGACTTGTGTCTTTTTTCGACCTCACCTACTATGTAACTATGTAACTATGTTAGATGTGAAGACCTGACTCACAATAGGCGTTCCAATTCATCCCAAAGCCAAGGGTGTTCAGTAGGGTTGAGGTCAGGGCTCTGTGCAGGACAATAAAATTCCTCCAGACCAGACTGGTCAAACCATGCTGAGTTCCCACTCCTTTTATGTCTATAACATACTCCACTCCTCTGGGAAGGCTTTCCACACGATTTTGGGGGATGTCTGAGGGACTTTGTGCCCATTTGTGAGTTCAGGTACTGATGGTGAATGAGAAGACCTGATTCACAGTCAGCAGTTCAATTCATCCCAAAAGTGTTCAGCAGGGTTAAGGTCGGGACTTTGTGCAGGACACTCTAATTCCTCCACATCAAACTGGTCAACCCATGTCTTTATGGAGCTGGTCCAAACTGGTCAACCCATGTCTTTATGAAGCTAGTCCAAACTGGTTAACCCATCTCTTTATGGAGCTGGTCCAAACTGGTTAACCTTTGTCTTTATGAAGCTGGTTCAATCTGGTCAACCCATGTCTTTATGGAGCTAGTCCAAACTGGTTAACCCATCTCTTTATGGAGCTGGTCCAAACTGGTTAACCTCTGTCTTTATGAAGCCGGTCCAAACTGGTCAACCCATGTCCTTATGGAGCAGCTCCAAACTGGTTAATGCATATCTTGAGCTGGTCTGGTCCAAATTGGTCAACCCATGTCCTTATTTAGCTGGTCCAAAATGGTCAGCCCATGTCTTTATAAAGTTGGTCCAAACTGGTCAAACCATGTCTTTATGAAATTGGTCCAAACTGGTCAAACCATGTCTTTATGAAAATGGTCCAACCTGGTCAAACCATGTCTTTATGAAGCTGGTCCAAACTGGTCAACCCACATCCTTATGGAGCAGCTCCAAACTGGTCAATGCATATCTTGAGCTTGTCTGGTCCAAACTGGTCAACCCATGTCCTTATTTAGCTGGTCCAAAATGGTCAGCCCATGTCTTTATAAAGTTGGTCCAAACTGGTCAAACCATGTCTTTATGAAATTGGTCCAAACTGGTCAAACCATGTCTTTATGAAAATGGTCCAACCTGGTCAAACCATGTCTTTATGAAGTTGGTCCAAACTGGTCAAACCATGTCTTTATGAAAATGGTCCAACCTGGTCAAACCATGTCTTTATGAAGCTGGTCCAAACTGGTCAAACCATGTCTTTATGGAACTAGTCCATACTGGTCAAACCAGGTCTTTATGGAGCTGGTCCAAACTGGTCAACCCATGTCTTTATGGATCTGGCTTTGTACACAGGGGCACAGACATGCTGGAACAGAAAAGGGTCTTCACCAAACTGTTACCACAAGGTTGGAAGAGCACAACTGTCTACAATGTCTTTGAAGGATGTACACCTTAGTATTACCAGGACCCTTCACTGGAGAAACTGAACTCATCCATTTTTGAGGGGGGAGGTCCACATAGGTAGGTGTGATGTTCAGATGTCCACGTATATTTGACTATATTGTGTATTTCGGTGCTTGAGAACAGTGCAGGTATTGGGAAGAGTCATTCTTTCGTCTTAAGTGACTATAAATAGTGACTAGAGAACACAGATATCCCCCTTGTAGGAAAGACACCCGGTGTACAGTACCTGGCAGGCATGTTTGACGTGTGTAGAATTGATCGAGAACAGAGAAGTCAGTGAGTTTTGTGACATTTTTTTTTTTTTTTCATTTTTTTTGGTGCACAAAAATAAAATTTGTCTACAAGTCCATAAAAAGTTCAGTGCAGCTTTATCATGATGCATGGTTTTGCAAAACTGTTTTTATTATTGATTAGATAACAAAATCTTTTTTTTTTTTCTTTTTTAATTAACTTTCCTACATATAGAACAAATAAATAATTGCTAAGTCATATACTGTGCATCAGGATCTTTATGTTCCTCGGTTGTGTCACATTCCTCCCATGGTAAATATGGAGTTATATAATTTATAAAAAATATTCTGTTATATATGTGCCTATATATATATATTTATATCTATATATACTATATAAGTAAGAAATCCAGGTACATGTATCAGATACAGGAAGATGAAGATTATATACAGCTCTCTCAGGTTTTACCTCTCTCGTTAAGTGCAGTAAGAGTTTTGGCTTAGCCTAATAAAATTGTTCTGTAGATATTGAACTACGTCATCTATCACTCTAATACAGTCATGGTGCTAATACAAAGATTTTTTTTCTTCTCTAAGAACTTGAGCCAAAGTAAAAAAAAAAAAAAAAAAAAAAAACATAATAAAAAAACTCCAAGAAGTTTGCCGCAAAACAGGTTGGCATGTCTTTCTGCCAAGGTGGCCTTAAATTTTCTCAGGGGCATTTCCACCCACCAAGCAAGGGGTGTCTAGTGTGTCCATTTGGGTAAAACCAAATGGTATAACCCCCTAAACTTGTCCTTGATTTGTCCGTCAATTAGGCAGCGTTCAACAATTGCAGTGCATTCTGGGTGTTATCAGCACCCCGTATTTTTAAGTGTTCATGATCCTTGTCATACATAAGCTAACTTTTTTTTTTTCTCCAATATTAATAAAGGGGGCCAATGTTTTTGCTTGTTTTATAACAGTTGGAAATTACGACTGAGGTTACTGGACACCTGACCATCACACCTACGTGAGCTCGGTGGGAATTCCATTCCAAAACCATTAATAATGGAATTTCATCCCTTTGCCGCTATAACATCCTTCACCCTAAGGATAAAGTTTTCCACAAGATTTTAGAGGATGTTTGTGGGAATTTGTGTCCATTTGTGAGTTCAGGTAGTGATGTTGGATAAGAAGACCTGACTCACCATTGGCATTCCAATTCATCCCAAACCGTTAATTTAGAGTTGCCTCCCTTTGTGTTTATAATATCCTCCAATCTTCTGGGAAAGCTTTCCACGTGATTTTGGAGGGTGTCTATGGTGAATGTGAGCTCATTTGTGAGGTCAGGTACTGATGTTGAATGAGAAGACCTGGCGTGGCGTTCCAATTCATCCCGAAGGTGTTCAGTAGGCATGAGGTCAGGGCTCTGTGCAGGGCACTCATGTTCCTCCACACCAAACTAGTCAAACCATGTCTTTAAAGACTTGGACTCCCTTTGTGGCTATAACATGCTTTGCTCCCCTGGGCTATAACATGCTTTGCTCCCCTGGGAAGGCTTTTAACACAATTTTGAAGGGTCTCTGTGGGAATTTGTGGCCATTGGTGAGGTTGGGTACTAATGCTGGGTGAGAAGACCTGGCTCACCAACGGTGTTCAAATTCATCCCAAAGGTTTTCAGTAGGGTTGAGGTCAGGGCTCTGTACAGCACACTCGAGTTTCTCCACAACAAACTGGTCAACCCATGTGTTTATGAAGCTGGTCCAGACTGGTCACCCAGTGTCTTTATGGAGCTGGTCCAGACTGGTCAAACCATATCTTTATGGAGCTGGTCCAGACTGGACAAATGTAGAAGAAAGAAAGGCGCCTCTAAGTGCGGTATTAAAGGAGGTCTGACGAAGGAGCCACGCATGCTCCGAAACGCGTTACCGCCCTTCACTGATGTTATCGGCCTCATGTGTTCCAGCGAGAACCCGGAACACAGGCCACCTGACTGCCTCTTCGCTTCTGCACATATTGGAGAATTCTGACAGCTGCTGGACGGCTCCCCCCTGCTCTCCATCCGTGGACAGAGGAAGGACTAGGAACACACGTGAGGACTCCATGTTACATTCTTTTTTTACTCCACACTCCTGTAAGTGTTTTTAACCCCATTGTGCACTGAATTAAATCTTTTAATACTGCACCTAGAGGCGCCTTTCTTTCTTCTACATTTTTCCAGAGTTGCTTCTCCTCCTCAAAAGCGCTGCCTGAAGTGCCATCTCTCCATCATCAACCTAGACCAGCAATCCACCTCCACCAGAGTGCCCCTTACCTCTCCTCCTTTCTGCATCTTCAGATTACTGGTCAACTCATGTCTTTATGGAGCTGGTCCAAACTGGCCAACCCATGTCTTTATGGAGATGGTCCAAACTGGCCAACCCATGTCTTTATGGAGCTGGTCCAAACTGGCCGACCCATGTCTTTATGGAGCTGGTAAAGACTAGTCAAACCACATCTTTATGGATCTGGTTCAAATGGTCAAACCACATCTTTATGGATCTGGTTCAAATGGTCAAACCACTTCTTTAGAGATCTGGTCCTGACTGGTCAAATCATGTCTTAAGGGATCTGTTCCAAACTGGTCAAACCATGTCTTTATGGATCTGGTCCAAACTGGGCACACCATGCCACCAAGCATATGGAGGTGGCTTTGTACATAGGGCATAGTCATAGTGGAACTGAAAAGGGGTCTTCACCAAACTGTTCCCACAAAAAGCTGGAAAAGCACAATTGTCTACAATGTCTTTGTATGATGGAGTATTACCAGGACCCTTCAGTGGAGACCCCTAAACTCCATCATTGGAGGAGGTTGACTTATGTGCAGGTGTAATGGTCAGGTGTCAACAAACCTTTGGCCATATACCGTATGAAAAATACTGCTCCATTATAAAATAATTGGGCATGCAATCTCAGTAATTCAATTTGGGACATATTTATATAATAAAATGGCCAGGGATATTTCAGTTCCTGAATTTGTCTGCATTTGTTATCTAGATTTGTATCAGTAATAACATGCCTCCGAATGTAAATGAAAATTTTAGGCTAAAGTTCTCATTTGTAATTGGCAATTAATCAAGGCATTTCGGGGGCTAGGCTCCAAGGGCAGATGTGTGTTAGGTAACTTCCTCAAAACTTGTCGGGGTTTGGGGGAAACCTGGGTGCTGCACTGAGCTAACAAGCAGGTACCTGGAGGTGCAACCACACTGAACACCCAGTCATTTATATTGATCTTTGAGTCCACAAAAAGTGTCTCTTCTAGTCCTGTTGAAGGGGGTGTTACAACCCTGACAACGCAATGGCTCCTGTAAACAATTTGTCTTATATTTGGACTTGAATATAACAGTTTGGCACTTCAGTTCTGGACTCATTCATCTTCACCACAACCCAAGAGGAACATGGAAATCCCTTGGTGTGTAGAAGGTGTCAGCCCAATATCCAGGCTATCCATAGTCACACTTCTATCATACTATTGGAGGCCATTATTCCAAAACTCCAGGGTCCAAGAGCCCTTAATCCACTCAATTCCACACTGCATTACTATCTGTGTCCCCATTACTGAGATTCGCTCTCTAAAACTGTCCTGGTCACTTATGTCATTAAGAATAAAAGCGATGGGTAAATCCAAAATTTCGAGTTGCCACCAGAACAGGCATAGAGGGGGAAATCTTCTAATAGGGACACTGGTTTCCATGACATCTATCTAAGAGGGACTTTCCCTCCTTATTCAATCTTGGATAACCTTCCAACTGATAAAATCAACCTTTTTTTTTTTCCCTCTGCCGTCAGTCAGTGCGGTCTTCAGTTATTTCCTAGGTCAGATATCATCTAGCAGTACCGGAACAGGTTCGTCTAGTGCCCAGGACAAGGGTGCCTAACTACGCCCCTTCAACCCACTATTAATGCATGGCACAGAATGGGTTTACTGCCCCGTGCCCATTCTCTGTCCCCTTACTCTGCCCTCTTCTGTCCCACCCTTTGTCCCGGCCCTGTTATGGAGCGCTCATCAAGATCTTTGAATTAACTAGTTTGGATTTCGATGTTGGGAAATACTCATCCTCGACCGTTTGTAACCAGCAGATGTAAAGATCATCATCTTAGACATGATTAGCTTGTGTATGACAGGTTACCTTGGTGACATCTTCAAATGGTCGTTATTCCTATTTTTTTATTTTTATTTTTTTAATCACAGTGACTTCATCAATACAAAACTCCCAAGGGTAATAATATATGGACATGCAGGACAAATTTAACAAGTCACTTTTTTTATTGTAAAGATGGCGGAATCAGAGCCGGGGGGAACAGAGTCATTATCACAGTGATGTGCTTACTAGCCGAGGGCCGCTACTGGGAATCCTTGATCACAGTGATGTGGAGACGCAACGGCTCAACGTTTTTGGTTTTTTTTTGGTTCTTGGAAGTGGAAAATTTAAATAACTTGTTGTAAAGTACAGGGCACGCCAGTTATATATTACCATTACCAGAGACTTTCTGATCAATACGAGAAGAATTGGGGGAAGACCGTCATGTGGTCAAGTTGGTCAACAGAGGTCTTTGGCAATTCAGGGGAATTATTATTAGGAGGTCCGGCATTTCACAGGGCAATACATGTCCTCCTATCAGGGAACCTTCACCTCCAGAGTCATCCTCAGACAAAGCTAAAGCTGGCCATAGATGGATAGAATTGACAACGAAAATTCTTAGGATAAGTCGTACGAAAATTCTCAGAACATTTGTTTGAATCATTTCATTTGCTTTTAACATTTGATTTTGTAGTGAATGGACTCTACCAGGGGTGGCCCGTCCATTAAGGGCGCACGGGAGCCACTCCCCCCCCTATCCATGTGTCCCGCCCCTTGCAGGATGGCGGATCCATGGATTCCAATGTAGGGGTTTAAAGTACCTGATTAGAGCCAGAGGCTCTGATAGGCTTCAAAATAGGATGGGCTCGGTGGCGCAGAGCACTGCGAACCGAGCAGGGCTGACCCAAGACCTTGTGCTGCTTTGGTCCAAGAATGAAATGCCCCCCCCTACAAAAAAAATAAAAAATCACGCCCACCAAACAGCCCCCACATCAATTATTTTGAATCATGATAATTAAAACTAAAAATTTAATTTATCAGGAAGTCGGATTTACATGCAACAGCACCCTGTCTATATGCAAAATTATATGACATACCATTATGTTCAATTCCAAGGGGTGGGCTTGGGCAGTATATAGACAGGCTAGGGTAGTGTATAGACAGGCTAGGGTAGTATATGGACAGGCTTGGGTAGTATATAGACAGGCTAGGGTAGTATATAGACAGGCTAGGGTAGTATATGGGCAGGCTAGGGCAGTATAGGGACAGGCTGGGGTAGTATATAGACAGACTGGGGTAATATATAGACAGGCTAGTGTGGTGTATAGACAGGCTGGGGTATTATATGGACAGGCTAGAGTAGAATATGGACAGGCCAGGGCAATATAGGGACAGGCTAGGTTAGTATATGGACAGGCTAGGAACAGGCTGGGGTAGTATATAGACAGGCTATGTTAGTATATAGAGTGGCTAGGGCAGTATAGTGACAGGCTGGGGTAGTATATAGACAGGCTAGGGTAGTATATGAACAGGCTGGGGTAGTATAGGGACAGGCTATGGTAGCCTATGGACAGGCTGGGGTAGTATATAGACAGGCTAGGGTAGTATAGGGACAGGCTGGGGTAGTATATAGACAGGCTAGGGTAGTATATGGACAGGCTGGGGTAGTATAGGGACAGGCTGGGGTAGTATATGGACAGGCTGAGGTAGTATATAGACAGGCTAAGGTAGTATATGGACAGGTTGGGGTAGTATATAGACAGGCTTGGCTAGTATATGGACAGGCTAGGCTAGTATATGGACAGGCTGGGGTAGTATATAGACAGGCTAGGGTTGTATATAGACAGGCTAGGGTAGTATAGGGACAGGCTAGGCTAGTATATGGACAGGCTGGGGTATTATATAGACAGGCTAGGGTTGTATATAGACAGGCTAGGGTAGTATATGGACAGGCTGAGGTAGTATATAGACAGGCTAGGGTTGTATATAGACAGGCTAGGGTAGTATATGGACAGGCTGGGGTAGTATATGGACAGGCTGGGGTAGTATATGGACAGGCTAGGGCAGTATATGGACAGGCTGGGGCAGTATATGGACAGGCTAGGGCAGTATATGGACAGACTGGGGTAGTATATGGACAGGCTAGGGCAGTATAGGGGCGGGCTAGGGCAGTATAAGGGCAGGCGGAGCGGCCCTGGGGGGGCAGTTGTCATCATGACACACAAAAATGCTGGAAAAAAAATCTTGGTCTTCAATTTGCTGGGTAAATAGAAGAGAAGGAGAGGTGGCCGTGGTTCAGTTTGATACCCCTCCCAAAGTTGCCTGGGTCCAATAGACTCAGTGGGCCACCCAGGTGTGTTACAATAGCCAATGAATATTGGAGGTGCCGCCTGCCGCTGGGGGGGGTGGGGGGTGATGTGCTGGGGGTTGTTTTTGCCACCCCCCCCCCCAAAAAAAAACCACCAGCCACCACTGGACTCTACTGAATGAAAATCACATTCACTGTTAGAAATTTGTTCAAGAAAAATTTCCATCCTGCGTCGATACAGTCGAAAAAACAAACATCGATTTGACCCCACTAATGATTAGAGTAATGAACAAACTTCTTTTCCCAAGAATTTTTGTTAGGAATTCTACCCATCTATGGCCAGCTTAATTTAGGGGGCGGAAAGATTTATTTATTGAGTAATCCTGCCCAGGTATAACCATTGTAGGCTGAATATTTTTTTTGCATAAGGCCAATCACGACTGGTTTTTCCAAAGACACAACGAGACCATCACCCAGTCAGGCCTATAATGGCTTCTCATATAATATCTTAACTCGTTTTCCTGTAGTTGGGGCTGATGCCGGGAGTATCTGCACAGGGCAACAATTGCACTTACCCAGCCTCTACAATCATACAAGTTGATAACACGATCGCCCTACGCGATAATCGCGTGGCAGGCAGATCTTGTGACCCCCTGACTTACTATCTAATGATGCCTTCATGAAGACATTGGTGGATGTCTGTATATCCAAATACTTCATCAAAGGCATGATGAGTGAGGTCACATGGAGCAATAGGTCAAGGCAACAAAGTGCACTGGGTGTGTAATAAAGTTCCCGTGGTGATATTTTCGGCACGTTTTCCAGGTAACCATAAAACGTGAGTGTCCCTTGTTTACATAACAGCTTAGTGCGTTTTTTGCGCATTTTGCTGCTAACACAACTGGCACTGCGTGTTGGGTGGAATATTAAATGTATGTAAAGGCCAGCAATGGTTGAACACAACCCGACCTGTTCTGTAATGGTGAAGAAATGTCATAGCCCCGAAAACACTTTCATCCAATCACCATGGAATGTGTCAAGGCGGGGTGTTGATTGTCGGATGTGACACCCAGCGATGTGAGCTGAAGTATTAACACCTATACAGACTTCACAACGCCAAGGACGGGATTACGTAACTATCCCAATTAGCAAGAAATTGTGCTGCAAGTTTGAAAATGACTTGCTAAGCCGTTGCTAGACTTCACTGGCTTCAAAAGTTTATCACAGTCCGCATTTCATGACTCCAGGTCAGCTTTCTTTGCAAACATTCCTGCAAGTCTGCTGCAAATTTTGGTTCGATTATGTTGTGCAGTAGTCCTCCCACCACAGGGGGTCACTGTGGCTGAATTTTAATGCTGTAGACTTGCAGCGCTCTTGCTGTAGGCTCGCCACTGCAACTTTGCTCTCGCTAGAGACTCTCCACGCAAATTTGCTACAAATTGGAATAGTGTCAACCAGGGGCGTTGCTAGGGGGTGGCTTTTGGGGCTATAGCCCCGAATCTGAGGCCAATAGCCCCGAGTCTCTGCAGGGGTCCCCGAGGGGAGGGGAGGCTCTCTGGGGACCCTTATGTAAGTGGGTGGGCTCTCTGGGGACTCTGATGTAAGGGAGAGGCTCTCTGGGGACCCTGATTTTAAGGCCTAGGCTCGCTAGGGACCCAGATTTAAGGGGGAGGCTCTCTGGGGACCCTGATTTTAAGGCCTAGGCTCGCTAGGGACCCAGATTTAAGGAGGAGGCTCTCTGGGGACCCTAATGTAAGGGGGCCTCTCTGGGAACCCTGATGTAAGTGGGGGGGCCCTCTGGGTACCCTGATGGAAGGGGGAGGCTCTCTGAGGACTCTGATGTAAGAAGGAGGCTCTCTGGGGACCCTGATGTAAGCAGGGGGCTTTCTGGGGATATATATACACCCACACGTATATTACTGTATATACATGTGTATGCCCGCCCAAGTGTATGACTTTCTTTACCACTAGAAATTGCACTTCAAGTGCTCTGCAAGTGTACAACTTGCCCGTGAAAATGTGCAGAAAAAATTAACAGACTTACAATTCAACGCCGCCACAAATTCGTGGCAAGTTATCCTCGCTATCTGGGATGTAGCTTATCCAAGAAACGTCTTTGGTTCTGCGTGTCTGGAAGATACCCGATGAAGAAATTAATATTTCCTTGATTGTGGCTCAATAATGTATAAAAAAAAAAAGGCCTCCAAAACCTGGTTAAGGGGCCATATAGGAATATAAGGACGGTTTTACCTTTACTGACCTAATGCTATAGGAACGTCATTGTAAACTGACCATATGGCCCGGCAATGGTTACCTTCCTTTAAAAGGTGATATCACTTTCCAAAATGTATTATTAGTTGTTACGTTGTCACTAGTCCTGTATATACTACAGCTTAAAACTTTTAAAAGTGAGTCTCGTTCCAGAGCTGCATTATGCACGTGTCTGGTTTGATCATCGTGCCATGCCGCAAAGACGGGGGGGGGAGGGGGGAATCCGTGGCGAAAAAACATCAGTATTCTGAGTATATTGAGCATCAGCTCAGTATTCGTTACATTTTTCAATATCATTGTTATCTTTATCTGTCATTACATAATTAAATGTTACACCTACAAGTGTTTGTGTGATCTCTCTTTTTTGCACATCTCGAAAAAACCACAAAAACAAACTATTACGTAACCGCGATAAAACAATAGTCAAGAATTTATTTATATCTACACAGTTGCACGGACACCTTCCTCCAACCATCGCGGAAGGTGTCAAGGTAGATGTTGAGTGCCCAAGAACAGGCCGGGCAGGTTTTCTTCTGGAAAAGGGACATTATTTTTGAGGACAGTGACGTGAGCATTTTGGACAGAGAAGACAACTGGTTTGCAAGAAAGAGGCCATCTACTTCAAACTGAGACCATCCCTGAACAAAGTGTGGGGGTCTTCTACATCATCTGTCCTCTATATATCATGTTGTTTTTTACATCTATACCCTGGTGGTTTAACAACAAATTAATACTTTCAGCCATACAAATAATTAGGACCTATGCGGACTCCCTGAAACCAAGAATGGGATGGGGTTCCACAACTTTCACACCTCCGATCCTGTACTTGGACAGTCTCCATCTACACATTCTGTGTTTGGATGAAGGGGCTTGTGGTAACCATGTGGATATAAATGTCGGGGTGTCTTCCTGACACTCATCAGAACTGAAAAAAGAAGTGGCTTGGATAAGCTACAAATCGTCTTCACCATTACAGAACAAGTCCAGTTGAATGAGGCCAACTACTTGTAGATATACCATGACCCTGGATACATGTGACCAACTACTACTAGATATACAATGACTTGGATACATGTGACCAACTACTACTAGATATTCCATGAGCCTGGATACATGAGAACCTTCAAAGACATGTATGCAAAGGCAAAACTTTTTTTTTTTGTTTGTTTTGTATGGAATGGGGAGGGGTTATAGTGGCAAATAGGCTACATTTCTCTTTTGTTCATTGAAGGACACAGCCAGATCTTTAAATCTCGATGGGTGGTTGGCGTGGTTGCTTCTGCAGATGTAATTTTTTTTTTGGAAAATTTTTCATGCAGCAGTTCGAGTTCTGCTGGGGTGTGGTTCCTTGTTTTGTTTGGTATATGGAATAGGGAGGGGATATTTGCGGAATGTATCCTACATTTCCCTTTTTGTTCATTGAAGGACACAACCAGGTCTTTAGATCTTGACGGACGGTTGACGTGGCTGCTTCTGAGGATGTCAGTTTCAGTTGGAAGGTTTTGAAGGCAGCGGTTTGAGTTCTGCCGGGGGGGGGGGGGGGGGGGTTGGTTCCTTGTTCTGTTTTGTTTATTAGTATGGAGCCCACCCTTTTGTCTCTGGCATTGCTTTGGGATGTCCCACCCCTCAAGATCTAAAGAACTGTCTGTGTCCTTCAGTTAACGCAGAGAAAAGGATTTTTACGGTAAGTACAAGAATCCAATTTGTAGAGTTTTAGAGCAAGATGTGAGGGAAAATCTTCTCCAATGGGGCAGATGGTGGCAACCAAGATGTCAAATCTCTTCTCTTTGGGGAGATTTTCTCGAACTTCTTGTTGCGTCTCCAAGATAAGGAAGGGAAATCTCTTTAGCAGACACAGCAAAAAAAAAAAAAACGCAACTTGATAGGGGTTTAATTCTTCCTTACTCTATCCAAAAAAAAAAAAAAGAAGTTTTGGCTATACATACCCTAGTTGGGAAGGGCTCACCATAATAATTATAATATTAATGCCCTCTAGGTCTACTTTATGAAACCTGCACAAAAAAAATAAGACAATTCTGTAATGTTTGAAAATTTCTGCAAATTATTTTTCCCCAATTGTGTGTGAAAACTTCTCATTGAGCCGTTCTCATACACTGTAAATTTTTTTTTGTTTGATATAAAGTTTTTTTACCAAACTATCTTCTATACTGCAGTGAAAATCCCCTGCAGGTTTGCTGCATTACCTCCCTAGCGACGTGCTGCTGGAGAGCTGGAGAGCATGTGGTGGGTCACACACCATACCATAAGAAGGTTCCGCCAATGAGCGGCCATTGAAAAGGTCGTTCCTGAATGTAATACATGAAACTTTGCCACAAACGGTAAACAAGAAACAAAACCTGACCTCAGATAGCATCATATTACAGATGTTGGAAGAACAGTGTGAACAGCGCTCTTGTATTGGATTATTTTCACCTTTTTTTTTTTTTTGTCCAGTCTTGCCATCCCCATCAACAGGTTTCACAGCTAAAAGGATTCACTTCCTGGAGAGAAATGACTGACATTCTGTCTACAGACTAACATTGGTTATTAGAAATGACTTAAGTCACAGGTTAGTGGCACTAGAATCACAGTGGAGAGATCAATCATCCTGCAGTGACTGTCAGAAAGTCTTTTTTTTTTTTTTTTAGATCCCGAGAACTCTGGCGTTGACGGAAAAGCCACCTTAAGTTGAAGCATCCAAGAAACAGGTGGGCACAAGTGGTCCTCGCCCCACGGCGGCACTCGTTTCAGAGCGCAGTTTGGAAAGCCGCTGTTTGCAGGATGCCCAATAAACGTCTTAAGGCACTAAGGAGGCTGAGCCCCGACTGGTCCTCCCGGAACCTCTCCTTCTTCTCTTCTTCTTAGGAATTCCATAACAAAATAAAGTCTCTTATGATCAACGGTGACCAGAATGCTCTAATAACTGCTACATGGGCATGAGAGGGGACATAGTGAAGGTTATCTCTATATTCCGTCATTTTATATACAGAGATGCACTTTCTGAATGCTTGCATATCTAAATATATAAAATGGTTTGAAGGTCTTCAGAGGCAGCAGAATCTCGGAGCATCTATGTCCTGCACAGCGAGGAAAAAAAAAACAACGTGTGGTGGGTTTAGTCCCCGTTCAGATCTTTGCACTGGTAAACCCTTGTAGAATCCCAGACCCTCTATGTCACATGTGTCAAACACAAGGCCTGTGGGTTGAATCTGACCCCCAGGACATTTCATGTGGCCCTCGAAACCCAGGGGGAGAGGTGGAAGCGAGATGTGGATGGCCTGTGAAAGAGCACTGAACCCTGCCCGCTGTGCATAGCACACCCCTAAACCCTGCACTTTGTAAGTAGCGCACTCCTCAACACTGCACTCTGTACACAGTGCACCCCTGATTTCTGCACACAGTGCACCCCTTAACTCTGCACACAGCGCAATCCTGAACAGTGCACTCTGTACACAGCGCACCCCTGAACTCTGCACTCTGTGCGTAATGCACCTCTAAAACCTGCACTCTGGACACAGCGCACCCCTGAACTCTGCACTCTCTACATAATGCACCTCTGAAACCTGCACTCTGCACACAGCGCACCCCTGAAACCTGCACTCTGTACACAGCGCACCCCTGAACTCTGTACTCTGTACACAGCACACCCCTGAACTCTGCACTCTGTGCGTAATGCACCTCTGAAACCTGCACTGTGTACACAGCGCACCCCTAAACCCTGCACTCCCTACATAATGCACCTCTGAAACCTGCACTCTGCACACAGCGCACCCCTGAACCCTGCACTCTGTACACAACGCACCCCTGAACTCTGAACACAGTGTACCCCTTGACTCTCCACTCTGTACACAGCGCACTAAACCCTGCACTCTGTACACAGCGCACCCCTGCACGTAATGCACCTCTGAAAACTGCACTCTGTACACAGCACACCCCTGAACTCTGCATTGTGTACACAGCGCACTCCTGAACTCTGTACACAGCGCACCCCTGAACTCTCCACTCTGTACAAAGCGCATCCCTAAACCCTGCACTCTGTATACAGCGCACCCCTGAACTCTGCACTTTATACATAACGCACCCCTGAACTACGCACATAATGCATGCCTGGTATTTATTGCCCCTTTAAGCAGCCCGCGATGGAATGGAGTTTGACATCCCTGCTCTAAATCCTGCTTAGTGAGGAAGGAACCATGTGGTGGGTTTAATCCCCGAGCACATCTTAGCACTGGAGAACCCTCAGAGCAGCCTTTCTTAACCTTTTTACCATGGAGGATCCTTTGAAATACATTTGAGGGCTCAGGGAACCCCCTGCTAATACTTACTTACTATATCTACAGCTGATAGTACATTAGTGTGGTGGTCAAGGGGAAGAATGTTTCTTACACAATTGTTTTCACTGGAAAGAATCCCTCCCTTACAGATTAGCCAAAAGATCATTGGGGTCAGGGGTTACTCCTCTGAGAGGCAGAAGTTGCAATCTTTGGAGGACCCTAGGGCTCTCTGGTTGAGAAAGGCTGCCTTAGGGAACTTCAGAACATCCGTGTCCGGCACAGAAATGATGTGGTGGGTTCAACCCTCATTCAGAATTTTTCCACTGAAGAACCTGTATGGTTATACTGTCTCCAAATATATTTGAAAGAATTACTATAAATGCAAGAGATGACCTCACTCCCCTTTTATGCCGTACCGGGACAAGTTCATCCAGCACCCGGGGGCAAGGATACGGAACTGCACCCCACTCCTAATGTGTGTCCTAGAATGGGTACACCACCCTACACCCATTCTTCTGTCTGCTTGCTCATGGTTGGCATGGAGTGTGCACTGGACATGTGTGGCCAATTGCTTGCTTTCTAGCAGCTACAAGGTATTTGCGCATGCATGGTGCGTTTTTCCAGTGGGCATGCGTGACAGCAGTAGCACCCTTAACCGCGCTGCCCCTTCCACCTAACCCCCTTTTCCTGTCCCTGCTTTTATGACATCATATTGTGCTAGTAAGGACTTCACCTCTACATCTGGGCCCAGCAGAGCAAAGAAATACTTTACAAACTGACGGGGAATTAAAATGTCTATGTGCTTTGCCGTGTATTGAAATGAACACCAAAGTGCAAAGGTGAGAACGAGGGACCAAAGCCATCATCTCCTAATGACGTCATCGATTCCTGGCGAATGGCGATAACGTTCCCTCCCAAAAAAACATCCATCTTCACGCTGAGCTGGAGAAGGATGCTCGTTGAAATGCACCTTTAATATGATGGTAACCATAATGCTGTAAAGTAGGAGGTAGGAAGTGCGGCACTTCGTTTCTTCTAATCATGAAGGCCTTGGCGTATTTTGGAAGTGTCAAGACCAACTCAACCTCTATGCATCCATATTGTCTGTTTCCATAGCAGGCTAGGTTGTGGAAAGGGTCAGCCGTGACAGGCTCACCTAGCAAACATCATCTGAGACTGGTAGCAATGGTAGCAACGCCTGGGTTCACTCAACAAAAATGCAGTTTTTATGGTTGCAGATGCCAATAATTTTCACTTTTTTGGTGCTGGCCGAGTATCGGCTCATTTGTGAATCCTTATGCCCCGTACACACGGTCGGATTTTTCCGACGGAAAATGTTCGATGGGAGCTTGTTGTCGGAAATTCCAGCCGTGTGTGGGCTCCATCGGACATTTTCCATCGGAATTTCCATCACACAAAATTTGAGATCTGGATCTCAAATTTTCGGACAACAAAATCCGATGTCGTAAATTCCGATCGCGTGTCCACAAATTCCGACGCACAAAGTTCCACGCATGCTCGGAATCAAGCAGAAGAGCCGCGCTGGCTATTGAACTTCATTTTTCTTCGGCTCGCCGTACGTGTTGGACGTCACCACATTCTTGACGTTCAGGAATTTCCGACAAGATTTGTGTGACCGTGTGTATGCAAGACAAGTTTGAGCCAACATCCGTCGGAAAAAATCCATGGATTTTGCTGTCGGAATGTCCGATCGTGTGTACGGGGCATAAGAGTGAACATTATTTTGAAATCATATGATCATTTTAGGTCATTGCCAAACTTCTCAAAACTGCCCAAACGCTAAAGCAAAGCCTGTTTTAGAATATAGACCAGGTGTCTCCAAACCTTCTAAACAAAGGTCCACTTTACTGGACCCCTTCGGGTTTTAGGGGTCCAGACTGTGGCCAGTTGGTTTTTAGAGGGAGGAACAGTGCCCCATTGAGGGTGTCAGTTGGAGGAATAGTGCCCCATCGAGGGTGTCAGTTGGAGATATAGTGCCCCCAATGGCCAAATGAAGAGACAACCAAATGGCCACATCTGGCCCAAGTTTGGAGACCACTGATGTAGAGGAATCCTTCCACAAACCAACCCATTGAAAGCTACGTACAGAATTGGCTTGACATCGACCATCCAAAATACGCCGAAAAACCTTCATAATTCAAAAAATGGACAACATCTTCCTTCTCAAACCTCCTTGAAGACTTCAGGCGCGCTTCGAACAGGAGTTCCTTTCTTTGGGTGGATTTCTGAGCGATGCAGACCTCGGTACATACCACAAAAGTAAAATACTTTAAGAAATAATAATACTGGCTTGCTCATGCAATGTCGTAGGCATCCTGTGGCACTATTCTGGTATCCAATCTATTTACAATCTGTTTTCCTTACAATATGTACAAATATTACAGTGTGTTTTTTTCTTCCAGGGCACCTGGCGGACGTTCCATCCCCGCGCGGTCCACCCCGATCAGACGTGCGTTTCAATGAAGGAGTGCGTGTGTGTGAGCTGGGGTGCCGGCGTGGCCAGTTCGGAGGCACCGTTCTGAGGTTTCAGGGTTCCGCTGTACTCACAAATATCCATGAAAAACTCAAAGTTTTTTTGTTTCCAGTCTCTGAACTTCTTGGATGAGAAAGCCGCGTCGTCCAGGAGGCAGTTTATGACAGAGAGGTCTCCTTCCTTTGCCTGTGCAATAAAGGAGTAAAAGGCATATTTAGTTAGAAGGCTCCAATGGTCACCCATACCACAACCATGAGTGAGAGTTTCATTTGGATTAATTACAGAACAGAACTCAAAAAATTCACCTCTTCCCTCTATGTAACCCTACAGTCATGTGAAATAGTAAATTCTAGACATGTGCAATGCGTTTCGTTCCGAAATAGTTTTTTAACAAATTTTTTACAAATTCGTTCATTCGCAAATATCCGAATTAACGAAAACCCATTTGACAAATTTTTTCAGATATCCCCCCAGCACTCTGACCCCGCTACTCCCCAGATATCCCCCCAGCACTCTGACCCCTCTACACCCCAGATATCCCCCCAGCACTCTGACCCCTCTACACCCCAGATATCCCCCCAGCACTCTGACCCCTCTACACCCCAGATATCCCCCCAGCACTCTGACCCCTCTACACCCCAGATATCCCCCCAGCACTCTGACCCCTCTACCCCCCAGATATCCCCCAGCACTCTGACCCCGCTACACCCCAGATATCCCCCCAGCACTCTGACCCCTCTACATCCCAGATATCCCCCCAGCACTCTGACCCCTCTACACCCCAGATATTCCCCCAGCAATCTGATCCCTCTACACCCCAGATATCCCCCCCAGCACTCTGACCCCTCTACACCCCAGATATCCCCCCAGCACTCTGACCCCTCTACACTCCAGATATCCCCCCAGCACTCTGACCCCTCTACACCCCAGATATCCCCCCAGCACTCTGACCCCTCTACACCCCAGATATCCCCCCCTGCACTCTGACCCCTCTACACCCCAGATATCCCCCCCAGCACTCTGACCCCTCTACACCCCAGATATTCCCCCAGCACTCTGACCCCTCTACACCCTAGATATCCCCCCAGCACTATGACCCCTCTACACCCCAGATATCCCCCAATCACTCTGACCCCTCTACATCCCAGATATAACCCCAGCACTCTGACCCCTCTACACCCCAGATATCCCCCCAGCACTCTGACCCCTCTACACCCCAGATATCCCCCCAGCACTCTGACCCCTCTACACCCCAGATATTCCCCCAGCACTCTGACCCCTCTACTCCCCAGATATCCCCCCAGCACTCTGACCCCTCTACACCCCAGATATTCCCCCAGCAATCTGATCCCTCTACACCCCAGATATCCCCCCAGCACTCTGACCCCTCTACAACCCAGATATCCCCCCAGCACTCTGACCCCGCTACACCCCAGATATCCCCCCAGCACTCTGACCCCTCTACACCCCAGATATCCCCCCAGCACTCTGACCCATCTACACCCCAGATATCTCCCCAGCACTCTGACCCCTCTACACCCCAGATATCCCCCCAGCACTCTGACCCCTCTACACCCCAGATATCCCCCTAGCACTCTGACCCCTCTACACCCCAGATATCCCCCCAGCACTCTGACCCCTCTACCCCCCAGATATCCCCCCAGAACTCTGACCCCTCTACACCCCAGATATCCCCCAGCACTCTGACCCTTCTACACCCCAGATATCCCCCCAGCACTCTGACCCCTCTACCCCCCAGATATCCCCCAGCACTCTGACCCTTCTACACCCCAGATATCCCCCCAGCACTCTGACCCCTCTACACCCCCGATATTACCCCAAGCACTGTTACCATATGCCATAAGATACCCCTTGTATTGTGACCCCACTACATCCCTGATACCCCCTACACTGTGGCCTCTCTACATCCCTGATACCTCTACCACTATAGCCACCCAAGCATTGCTACCCCCTATACACCCCAGATCCCCCTCAGCATTGTTTTCACCCCATACACCCTTGATAACCCCCAGCGCCATTATTCCATCCATGTATTACCCCCTTTTCCAGTGGAGATACAGTGCATGTAAACTTTTGGCTCTGTGCCCACCTCCAGCACTGGACTCACCTATACCAATCAAGCAGGCAGAAGGAGGAGCGTAGGAGGGAGCATCCCGCCAGGCATTCCAAGCCCTTCGGCGCAAACAGTGCTGGACAGCTGGGCTCACCATGACACCATCCACAATGCCCCAGGTGGGCTCTCAGTACTGCCGACTCAGCAGCTCCCACTCCAGCTCCTACCCCGCAGCCTTCAAGTCACGAGCATTCAAGCTGCATGGGGCGGGGTCAGAGCATCACTGGCGCTCTGGCCCTGCCCCTCCCTGCTAGCTGTAAGATAATAGGTATCGTTCTGCACAGCACGGCGCACCGCTGCCAGCCTGCCTCCCCTGTGTATCCATTACTCTCAGTGCCATCATGGGACCCCTGATTTTGGCGTGGGCTCAAGGACCAGCTGCTTTGGGGAAAGTGCAGGGGACCCCCATGCAGCTGGGGCCCCTGGGCAGTGCCCAGGTGTGCCCACTCATTAAGACAGCCCTGGGTGAGGGACAAACAAGGCTGCAGAAGAAGCTACACAAAAGGCTTGACAGGTTACAGAAAAGACAGAGAACGCCACACAGGAAAAGAGGACGCCAAAGAAGAGCTGCCAGAAGCTACATTAGAAACACAAGAGTCAGAGGAACCTCCATGAGGAACAGAAGGAGCTACAGATGGAGAAGAAGAGGTTACTGAATGGATAAAGGACCTACAGACAAAAACAGAATGAGCTACAAAGAATCCACAGAAGAACCTACAGTAAGGGTAGAAGAGCATATAAAAGAGACGAGCAGATAAGACTTGTTAGAAAACTGTACGGAATTTAGTTACAAAAATTAGAATTTTTTTTTAGAAATGGAAGTTGTTACAAAACATTTATAAGTGTTACAGAATCAACAAAAGAACTTCAATCTGTGACAGAAAACTCTACGGCATTCTTTGACACTCACTTTTAAAGTGCTTTTCAGTGCTCGGATGCGGTGCAGCTTATCGTTGATGATGGGGTCATTGCATCTTTTAATAAATGATCTCCTGAACTCCTGCTTGGTGGAAAGTCGCTGCTCACCAAAGGCGGATAGGCTGGCTTGTTCCAAGGTCTTGTAGAGCTCCTCCAGGCCATCTGTGCTGGACCGGTTCTCGTTCTTACTGTCTGGAACAGATGCAGCATTTTATTGTCTACTCTCACATGTCTCAAGAGGCAGCTCAACAGGGTTTATATACACACATACATATAGCGGAATGTTTTTGAGCATCTGACCATGACACCTACTTTATGGACAGAAATATGTGGACCACCCTCCAAATTATTACATACAAAGACATTCTAAATTATTGTGCTTTTCCATAACAGTTTCGGGAAGACTCTTTTCTGTTCCATCATGACTGCGCCCCTGTGTACTAAGCTGGTTCCATAAAGACATGGGTGGACCAGTTTGGACCAGGTCCATAAAGACATGGGTTGACCAGTTTTGACCAGTTTGGATCAGCTCCATAAAGACATGGTGTGACCAGTTTGGTCCAGCTCCATAAAGATATGGATTGACCAGTTTGGACTAGCTCCATAAAGACATTGGTTGACCAGTTTGGACCATCTCCATAAAGACATGGGTGGACCAGCTTCATAAAGATATGGGTGGGCCAGTTTGGACCAGCTCCATAAAGACATGGGTGAACCAGTGTGGACCAGCTCCATAAAGACATGATGTGACCAGTTTGGACCAGCTCTATGAAGACATGGTGTAGCCAGTTTGGACCAGCTCTATAAAGACATAGGTTGAACAGCTCCATAAAGACATGGGTTGACCAGTTTGGACTAGCTCCGTAAAGACATGGGTGGACCAGCTCCATAAAGGCATGGGTGGACCAGTTTGGACCAGCTCCATAAAGACATGTGTTGACCAGTTTGGACCAGCTCCATAAAGACATGGGTTGACCAGTTTGGACCAGCTCCATAAAGGCATGGGTTGACCAGTTTGGACCGCCTCCATAAAGACATGGGTGGACAACTTTGGACCAGCTCCATAAAGATATGGTTGGACCAGCTCCATAAAGACATGGGTGGACCAGCTCCATAAAGACATGGGTGGACCAGCTTCACAAAGACATTGTGTGACAAGTTTAGACTAGCTCCATAAAGACATGGGTGGACCAGTTTGGACCAGCTCCATAAAGACATGGGTGGACCAGCTCCATTAAGACATGGTGTGACCAATTTGGACCAGCTCCATAAAGACATGGGCTGACCAGTTTGGAGCAGCTCCATAAAGACATGGGTTGACCAGTTTGGAGCAGCTCCATAAAGACATGGGTTGACCAGTTTGGGCCATTGTCATAAAGACATAGGTGGACCAGTTTGGAGCAGCTCCATAAAGACATAGGTGGACCAGCTCCATAAAGACATTGTGTGACCAGTTTGGACTAGCTCCATAAAGACATGGGTGGACCAATTTGGACCAGCTCCATAAAGAAATGGGTTGACCAGTTTGGACCAGATCCATAAAGACATGGGTGGACCAGTTTGGACCAGATCCATAAAGACATGGGTGGACCAGTTTGGAGCAGCTCCATAAAGACATGGGTTGACCAGTTTGGAGCAGCTCCATAAAGACATGGGTTGACCAGTTTGGGCCATTTTTATAAAGACATGGGTGGACCAGTTTGGACAAGTTCCATAAAGACATAGGTGGACCAGCTCCATAAAGACATTGTGTGACCAGTTTGGACTAGCTCCATAAAGACATGGGTGGACCAATTTGGACCAGCTCCATAAAGAAATGGGTTGACCAGTTTGGACCAGATCCATAAAGACATGGGTGGACCAGTTTGGACCAGATCCATAAAGACATGGGTGGACCAGTTTGGAGCAGCTCCATAAAGACATGGGTTGACCAGTTTGGAGCAGCTCCATAAAGACATGGGTTGACCAGTTTGGGCCATTTTTATAAAGACATGGGTGGACCAGTTTGGACAAGTTCCATAAAGACATAGGTGGACCAGCTCCATAAAGACATTGTGTGACCAGTTTGGACTAGCTCCATAAAGACATGGGTGGACCAATTTGGACCAGCTCCATAAAGAAATGGGTTGACCAGTTTGGACCAGATCCATAAAGGCATGGGTGGACCAGTTTGGACCAGTTCCATAAAGACATGGGTAGACCAGTATGGATAGGCTCCATAAAGACATAGGTTGACCAGTTTGGTGTGGAGGAACTCGAGTGTCCTGCACAACCATCATCAGTACCTGACCTCATATATGAAGACAATTCCCACATGCACCCTTTAAAATCGCATGGTAAGAAAGGATATACATTTGACTTTTTTTTTTCAAATACTGACAAGGTAAAGGTCCCTTCATTCATTTTTACCTTCTCTACTGGAACTGCTGTGCTTCCTCTTCGGTAACTCATCTTCCATCTTTTCCTCTAATGGTTCTGTGTTGTTATTCCCTCGGTTCTTCCCCCTCCCATCCCTGTTTCTCGGCAAGCTTTGACTGCGCTGTTTCTGCGTCCGGGCGTGCGCCGTGTGACTCCGGGGACACTCTGCTAGGGGGAAGGGCCCATCTCTTTCATGGTTATGGCGCCTCTGGACCGGTAGCGTGGCTTGTTTGCGCCTTTCTGGTGACATCCCCATCCTGCCCCCCACATGCTCCGAATCGGGGGGCACCGTCTGCAGGAAGTGAAGGCCGGAACTGGTCAGGGGAGTTTCTATTAAATCTTGCCAAGACCGGCGCTCTCTATACGTGGGGCGACACCCCGAGGAGTGCGTGCTGCCGGTGGCGTCCTGCCGTGACTCCTCTGCGGAGGAATGGGAGTAGGTGGACTCGCTGGAAAAGTGGCGCCCCCCGTGTTTCTGTTCAGGGAAGGGACTCGAAGAATTGCCCTGAGAAAACAAAGTCATAACAAATGATTTTCTAGGTCAAGCATACATTGCAAAATAAAAATACCAGATACCCAAATTATTTATGTCATTATCATTAATTCGTTTAGATACGGCATTCGTAACTTCGGATAAATTCTTATTCGTTACGTTCACTAACAGCCAAATCTGAAAGGAAATTCCAATACCTATAATTTAATAGTTAGTAATAGTTAAGTTATTATTAGTTAGTTATTATTTAAGATTTCCGAATTTTCGGGTTTTTTGATTTTCGAATTTACGAATTTTAGAATATTCTGAAAAATTTGTTAAACGGGTTTTCAATAATTCGGATATTTCCGAATTAACGTATTTTAGAAAATTCAAATATCCGAAAATGAGAAAGAAAATCTGAGAATTGGAAAGAATAACTAACTAACTAATAATAACTAACTATTAAATTATAGGTATTGGAATTTCATTTCAAATTTGGCTGTTGGTGAACGTAAGGAATAAGAATTTATCCGAAGTTACGATTTATCCGAAATAACGAATGCAGCATCTAAACAAATGGAACAGAACTAATTAATAATAAATAATAATAATAAAAAGGTTTTTTTTTATTTCTTCTTATTATTTCTTCTTATTAATTCATTACAGTTAGTAATAGTTAAGTTATTATTTAAGATTTCTGAATCTTCGGGTTTTTTGATTTTCGAATTTTTGAATTTTAGAATATTTAGAAAAATTTGTTAAACGGGTTTTCGTTAATTCGGATATTTCCGAATTAACGGATTAACATAAATTAGAAAATTCGAATATCCGAAAAAAAGAAAGAAAATCTGAAAATTCGAAAGAATAACTAACTAACTAATAATAACTAACTATTAAATTACAGGTATTGGAATTGCCTTTCAAATTTGGCTGTTAGAGAACGTAACGAATACGAATTCATCCGAAGTTACGATTTTTCCGAAATAACGAATGCCGTATCTAAACAAATGGAATATAACTCATTAATAATAAATAATAATAATAAAAAGTTTTTTTTTATTTCTTATTATTATTTATTATTATTAATTCAGTTCAACCCATACGTTTAGATGCGGCATTCGTTATTTCGGATAATTCATAACTTCAGATAAATTCGTATTCGTTACGTTCACTAACAGACAAATTTGAAAGGAAATTCCAATACCTATAATTTAATAATTATAGTTAAGTTATTATTAATTAGTTATTAAGATTTCAGAATCTTCAGGTTTTTTTTTGATTTTCGAATTTTCAAATTTTAGAATATTCTGAAAAATTTGTTAAACAGGTTTTGGTTAATTCGGATATTTACGAATTAACGTAACTTAGAAAATTCGAAAATCCGAAATTAAGAAAGAAAATTCAAGAATTCGAAAGAATAACTAACTAATAATAGCTAAATATTAAATTCTAGGTATTGGAATTTCATTTCAAATTTGGCTGTTGGTGAACGTAACAAATAAGAATTTATTTGAAGTTACGAATTATCCGAAATAAGGCCGCATCTAAACGAATGGAACGTAATGAATATCTACTGTGGCCCGGGAACCGGAAATGACATAAGACGTCGCTCTGGTCCTCCAAGGGCATAGAGACAAGGGTCGGCCATCTTGGCCTCATTCTTCTCCATACTCAGCTACCGCACATTATCGGATCGCTCCTGGGCTGCACCGTTGGGTCAGGCAAGCCCGGTAAATACTGGGAAGCGGGTTCTAAAAGTGATCCCAAATCCGGCCGTGGGACCACTTTTATCTGAAAGAGAATCAGCCATAGTAAAATAAAATCAGCTGGCTGCAGCCATATCTCCGGTATATAATGTCAAACAAATGACGTATTTTTTTACTATGGGCCGGTCATCAAACTAAACCATTACCTCCATCTAGTGGCCAAAAATGCGGTATGGCTCTTTGAAATACCTCGATGAGAAAGTATAACACATTGTGGCCACTAGATGGGGCTGAAGATATAGGAATTAATCTATTAGAAAAATTATGGGGGACATTTGGCCAGCTTGCACAAATGCTGTTGAAAATTCAGCCAATGAATGTTTTATAAAGAGACCCCCCATAGTTTATATGGGCTGCCTCCATGACACTGTTCGCAAGGCGCGCTTGAAGTGATTCTCTGCAATACAAAACCGGCAGGTTGAATTGAAAGGCGGAGGGGGCGTGTCTAAGGAGTCTGCAATGTGTGTAATCTGATCTCCATGCAATTTAGATCTATTTCAGACCAGCAATTATTTTAGGAGCCCTAGCTTGGGGGTTTGGCCGACTGCTGGCTGCAAGTGGCAGAATAAATCACGCAAACATCCCAGTAGCCCGTCCTGGTAAATCCCCAGTTGGGGGTGAAAGTGGGGATGTGCCGTTCATCAAGAACTGCCCCGAGGAGGAGGAGGAGGAGGAGGAGGGCAGCTCATCAGAATGTCGCGCTGTTACTTACTGTGGAATTTCGGTGGTAAGTTTCGCTGACGGTCGTCGTCGTCGTCGCTGGTTCCTGTTTCAGGGTCATGGAACCATCGATATCATCTTGATCGCTCTCACTCCAGTAATCTGCTAAAGGCAAAAGGAAATCTAAACTTTACCGGAACAAAAGGAGCATCATCTTCATAGAGAATACAAAGTGTCATTATCCATGGGTGACGTCTATCTACAAAATCCGTTTTACTACTTTGTTACTTTTTTTTTCCCAGACATTGCTTTGACTTTATTTAATCACTTAAGGACCCGCCCCTTTTTCTGACATTTGTTGCTTACAAGTTAAAATCAGTATTTTTTGCTAGCCATTTAACTTAGAACCCCCAAACATTATATATAAATATCTCTAACATCCACCAGCTCTGTGATGTCATCATGGGGGAGGGGAAGAGGACTCCAGTGACAACCTGTGAAGCTCTGGTGACCTCCATGCCCAAGCGGGTTAAGGCAGTGCTGGAAAATAATGGTGGCCACACAAAATATTGACACTTTGGGCCCAATTTGGACATTTTCACTTAGGGGTGTACTGACTTTTGTTGCCAGCGGTTTAGACATTAATGGCTGTGTGTTGAGTTATTTTGAGGGGACAGCAAATTTACACTGTTATACAAGCTGTACACTCACTACTTTACATTGTAGACAAGTGTCATTTCTTCAGTGTTGTCACATGAAAAGATAGAAGAAAAGATTTACACAAATGTCAGTGAGGGGTGTACTTACTTTTGTCAGATACTGTATATATATTTGGACACAGGCACAAATTTAGTTTTTTCAGGTATTTACCCAAACATATTCAAGCTATAGTTATATAATGGATATGCGCTAAAAGGTCACACTCTCAGGTTTAATTTGAGGGTATGGACATCCAAATCAGGGGAAGGGTTTAGGAATTACAGCTCTTAAAGCGGAAGTAAACCCATCCATAAAACAGTTACCTTTCCGGCACGTGCTGGAAATGTAACACTCCCATTGGTTGTGCTCTCAACCAAACTGTCAAACCATCCAATGGGAGGTGTCATAACGAATCACATGTGCAGCATCATGGCAGTTCTAGACTAAACTGAGGCCAAGATGGCGGCTTCCTTGGCTGAAAACGATAGGAGGGTTTACTTTCACTTTAAGAGTAGCCACCCCCCCTTTTTTCAAGAGACCAAAAGTAATTGGAGAATTGAGTCAAACGTTTTTTTCATAGTCCGGGGTGTGTTCCAATGACACACCCACACGATATTCAGCCTTTATAATCGGGGACAATGAGAAATTAGTATCTCCGATTTACCTTCGCTGGGTCGGATGTCTTTTTCATCGGGGGTGTATCCGATAGCAGCAAGGCCCAGACGGTTCATCCATCTAGAATGAGAAGAAGAAGAATTAAGGCCAAACCCAACACCGGGGTCACGTTCCACTGAAATGAGGATCCTTACAGGCTCATATCTTATACAACTACTGTACATGTACTTACCGATTGGCCAAAACATTCTGACCACTGACTGTATACAATGTATCTACCCCCCCCCCAATATATATAAATATGTACATACCCCTCCCCCTCTGTTTACACCAATCAGCCATAAAATTCTGACCACTGACCGGTAAAGTGAATAACATGGAATATCTGGTTACAATGACATCTAAAAATTACCCATCGCAATCAAGAATGAGTTCAGGTTTGGTCTGAACTTGGGTTCCAACTGAACCTGGAAGGAAGTCATCCCTTCCACCCACTGTCCTTGCCAAATCAACTATGGCCAGGTCATTCTGGGCCATAGTTGGATTATCTGGTTACAATGACATCTAAAATTACCCATCGCAATCAAGGATGAGTTCAGGTTTGGTCTGAACTTGGGTTCCAACTGAACCTGGAAGGAAGTCGTCCCTTCCACCCACTGTCCTTGCCAAATCAACTATGGCCAGGTCATTCTGGGCCATAGTTGGATTATCTGGTTACAATGACATCTAAAATTACCCATCGCAATCAAGGATGAGTTCAGGTTTGGTCTGAACTTGGGTTCCAACTGAACCTGGAAGGAAGTCGTCCCTTCCACCCACTGTCCTTGCCAAATCAACTATGGCCAGGTCATTCTGGGCCATAGTTGGATTATCTGGTTACAATGACATCTAAAATTACCCATCGCAATCAAGGATGAGTTCAGGTTTGGTCTGAATTTGGGTTCCAACCGAACCTGGAAGGAAGCTGTCACATCCACCCTACAGCTGAATCTACACCAAGGGGCAGGGATGGTTGTAACATCATTGACCTCATAGAGCCACTTGGCCATATGAGGTCAATGACATCACAAGCATCCCTGCCCCTTGGTGGTAGGTACAACTGTAGGGTGGATGTGACAGCTTCCTTCCAGGTTCGGTTGGAACCCAAGTTCAGACCAAACCTGAACTCATCCTTGATTGCGATGGGTCATTTTTAGATGTCATTGTAACCAGATAATCCAACTATGGCCCAGAATGACCTGGCCATAGTTGATTTGGCAAGGACAGTGGGTGGAAGGGATGACTTCCTTCCAAGTTTGGTTGGAACCCAAGATTAGACCAAGCCCAAGCTTATCCATTATCCCAATATTGTTTTTTTTTATGACGTCAAATGAAGTGTCCGTAAAACAAAATATTCTTCGAAACCTTTTCAATGAATTGGTCCGTTGGTAGAACTCTACAGTATATTTTAGGCAAGGCTGGCCATACATGGCTTGATTCCTCTCAATCAATACCCAAACACTGACTGCATCTGATAAGATGATACATCTCATAGGAAGCAGGAATCGTTTCGGCTCATAATGTTCCACCTGGCCCAGTTGATCGGTAAATCGGCTGTTGCCTACCCAGGTGGTGCTTACAGGGCAAATTTTCCGGATTCGGCAAGGAATTGTCTGAAATCTGGTCTATGACGAGCCTAACCGCCAGCAGGCTCTGATTTCCGGCCATCTTCCTGGATTTATTTCTGAAAATGTATTTTCTTTTTAATACTGATTGCCGCTTGTGATTGGCCTCCATGGAGCGATGAGCGGTCAGTGGGTGGCGGTGCACTGAAAAGTCGTTTTGCCGACGGAGCCAACCTGCCTTCATCAGCTGCTTTTCATCCCTCTCTGCAGGACGGCGTTGCTTTTGATCTTTTGACACATTTTATGAATTAAAAGGCGCACACAGATGGGCTCGCCGCTAAACCCATCCAGACTGCGGCCTGACCGTGCCAATCCCGAGGATCACCATACAGATGATCAATGTGATTGTCCTCTGAGCCGGGCTGTGATCCAGGAACACTCAGCACTACAAGCAACAAATTAAATGTAGGCACACCCAGCTGGGTAGATGATGATTATTGAGGGGGGGAGGGGGGTGATAGGGGTTATTGCATTATTTAACCCTTTTAGTGCTACCGAAATTTGTCAGCAGCAGCGGTAGGGGTTTTTACACCAACTCCTCTCAGAAACTTAGAAATCCTTCTGTAACCAATGACATCTGTATATTTTACAACAATAAGGTTACGAAGGTCCTACAAGAGCTCTTTGCTTTTACCCATCATGAGATGTTTCTTGTGTGACACCTTGGTAATGAGACACCTTTTTATAGGCCATCAGGTGAGACTGAACCGGCTGATATTAATTTGCACTGACAAGGGTTAGGATTGCTTTCTAATTACTGATAGATTTCAGCCGGTGTCTTGCCTTCCCATTCCTTTTTGCACCTCCCTTTCTTCTGTCCTTCCATTTTATTACACAGAACTTCATTTCTGAATGAATTTGTTTTGGTGTCTTTGTATGTATGGATTGCATGGGCTGTTCCCGACATGTGGTGAACATTTCATGTCAATATCACCTTTACCAATAGATTTACCTAGAGAAATGGTGACGTGTTCTATACCTATTTTACTCGCTGTATATACACTATATTCCCAAAAGTATTGGGACGCCTGCCTTTACACTGACATGACCTTTAATGGCCTCCCAGTCTTAGTCCGGAGGGTTCAATATTGAGTTGGCTCCGCCCTTTGCAGCCATAACAGCTTCAACTTATCTGGGAAGGCCGTCCACAAGGTTTAGGAGGGTGTCTATGGGAATATTTGACCATTCTTCCAGAAGAGCATTTGTGAGGTCAGGCACTGATGTCGGATGAGAAGGCCTGGCTCGCAGTCTCTGCTCAAATTCATCCCAAAGGTGTTCTATGAGGTTGAGGTTAGTACTCTGTGCAGGCCACCCCAAACTCGCTCATCCATGTCTTTATGGACCTTGCTTTGTGCAAGGTCGTCCCAATACTTCTGGTAATATAGTATATATATATATATATATATATATATATATATATATATATATATATATATATATGTAATTGCAATTGTGCGGCAGTTCCAGCAGATGGCGCTCCATTACCAGAATTGTGTTTTCCGGGTAGGCTAATGCCACACATTACAGGCTAAGTCCACCCTTTAGACCCATATCTATGGTGTAAAATGGAGAACGGGTCGCATACAACAATTAACGAGAACAGATTTTAAGTCTATCTTTATGTAACAAACACGTCACTTCGGTTTTGGATAAAATGCATCTAAACCCGACAACCCAGAAAATGTTCTGCGTGCTTTCCTAAATCTAAATCTCTAAAATCTTATATAATCTTTAAAAAAAAATTAAAGCTGTTTTTTAATATTTATAAATTTGCAGCTTTCATTAAAATAATCCCGAGTGATCCCGCCATGGAAGTCCTTGTTCAGGCACTTCCTGTTATTGGGTGACAACGCTCCGTCCCGGACTCCCGGCATCTTCACCGTGTCACAAGGGCTTCCGATGAGGACTACAAGCGGCCGGTTCAACACTGACGTCACTTCATCAGCGTACTCTGATATAATGCGCCAGAGGCGGAGCTTAATCACTCTGATATAATGAGTCAGAGGCGGAGCTTAGTCACTCTGAAATAATGCATCAGAGGCGGAGCTTAGTCACTCTGATATAATGCGCCAGAGGCGGAGCTTAGTCACTCTGAAATAATGCGTCAGAGGCAGAGCTTAGTCATGCTGATATAATGCGTCGGGCGGAGCTTAGTCACTCTGATATAATGTGTCAGGGGCGGAGCTTAGTCACGCTGATATAATGCGTCGGGCGGAGCTTAGTCACTCTGATATAATGCGTCAGAGGCGGAGCTTAGTCACTCTGATATAATGCGTCAGAGGCAGAGCTTAGTCACTCTGATATAATGCGTCGGGCGGAGCTTAGTCACTCTGATATAATGTGTCAGGGGCGGAGCTTAGTCACTCTGATATAATGTGTCAGGGGCGGAGCTTAGTCATGCTGATATAATGCGTCAGGGGCGGAGCTTAGTCACTCTGAAATAATGCTTCAGAGGCGGAGCTTAGTCACTCTGATATAATGCGTCAGAGGCGGAGCTTAGTCACTCTGATATAATGCGTCAGGGGCGGAGCTTAGTCACCCTGATATAATGCATCAGAGGTGGAGCTTAGTCACTCTGATATAATGCGTCAGGGGCGGAGCTTAGTCACTCTGATATAATGCGTCGGGCGGAGCTTAGTCACTCTGATATAATGTGTCAGAGGTGGAGCTTAGTCACTCTGATATAATGCGTCAGGGGCGGAGCTTAGTCACTCTGATATAATGCGTCAGAGGCGGAGCTTAGTCACTCTGATATAATGCGTCGGGCGGAGCTTAGTCACTCTGATATAATGCGTCAGAGGCGGAGCTTAGTCACTCTGATATAATGCGTCGGGCGGAGCTTAGTCACGCTGATATAATGCGTCAGAGGCGGAGCTTGGTCACTCTGATATAATGCGTCAGAGGCGGAGCTTAGTCACGCTGATATAATGCATCAGAGGCGGAGCTTAGTCACTCTGATATAATGCGCCAGAGGCGGAGCTTAGTCACTCTGATATAATGCGTCAGAGGCGGAGCTTAGTCACTCTGATATAATGCGTCAGGGGCGGAGCTTAGTCACTCTGAAATAATGCTTCAGAGGCGGAGCTTAGTCACTCTGATATAATGCGTCAGAGGCGGAGCTTAGTCACTCTGATATAATGCGTCAGAGGCGGAGCTTAGTCACTCTGATATAATGCGTCAGGGGCGGAGCTTAGTCACTCTGAAATAATGCTTCAGAGGCGGAGCTTAGTCACTCTGATATAATGCGTCAGAGGCGGAGCTTAGTCACGCTGATATAATGCGTCAGAGGCGGAGCTTAGTCACTCTGATATAATGCGTCAGAGGCGGAGCTTAGTCACTCTGATATAATGAGTCAGAGGTGGAGCTTAGTCACTCTGATATAATGTGTCAGGGGCGGAGCTTAGTCACGCTGATATAATGCGTCGGGCGGAGCTTAGTCACTCTGATATAATGCGTCAGGGGCGGAGCTTAGTCCCTCTGAAATAATGCTTCAGAGGCAGAGCTTAGTCACTCTGATATAATGCGTCAGAGGCGGAGCTTAGTCACTCTGATATAATGCGTCAGGGGCGGAGCTTAGTCACCCTGATATAATGCATCAGAGGTGGAGCTTAGTCACTCTGATATAATGCGTCAGGGGCGGAGCTTAGTCATTCTGATATAATGCGTCAGAGGTGGAGCTTAGTCACTCTGATATAATGCGTCGGGCGGAGCTTAGTCACTCTGATATAATGTGTCAGGGGCGGAGCTTAGTCATGCTGATATAATGCGTCAGGGGCGGAGCTTAGTCACTCTGAAATAATGCTTTAGAGGCGGAGCTTAGTCACTCTGATATAATGCGTCAGAGGCAGAGCTTAGTCACTCTGATATAATGCGTCAGGGGCGGAGCTTAGTCACCCTGATATAATGCATCAGAGGTGGAGCTTAGTCACTCTGATATAATGCGTCAGGGGCGGAGCTTAGTCACTCTGATATAATGCGTCGGGCGGAGCTTAGTCACTCTGATATAATGTGTCAGAGGTGGAGCTTAGTCACTCTGATATAATGCGTCAGGGGCGGAGCTTAGTCACTCTGATATAATGCGTCAGAGGCGGAGCTTAGTCACTCTGATATAATGCGTCGGGCGGAGCTTAGTCACTCTGATATAATGCGTCAGAGGTGGAGCTTAGTCACTCTGATATAATGCGTCGGGCGGAGCTTAGTCACGCTGATATAATGCGTCAGAGGCGGAGCTTGGTCACTCTGATATAATGCGTCAGAGGCGGAGCTTAGTCACGCTGATATAATGCATCAGAGGCGGAGCTTAGTCACTCTGATATAATGCGCCAGAGGCGGAGCTTAGTCACTCTGATATAATGCGTCAGAGGCGGAGCTTAGTCACTCTGATATAATGCGTCAGGGGCGGAGCTTAGTCACTCTGAAATAATGCTTCAGAGGCGGAGCTTAGTCACTCTGATATAATGCGTCAGAGGCGGAGCTTAGTCACTCTGATATAATGCCTCAGGGGCGGAGCTTAGTCACCCTGATATAATGCATCAGAGGTGGAGCTTAGTCACTCTGATATAATGCGTCAGGGGCGGAGCTTAGTCACTCTGATATAATGCATCGGGCGGAGCTTAGTCACTCTGATATAATGCGTCAGAGGTGGAGCTTAGTCACTCTGATATAATGCGTCAGGGGCGGAGCTTAGTCACTCTGATATAATGTGTCAGAGGCGGAGCTTAGTCACTCTGATATAATGCGTCAGGGCGGAGCTTAGTCACCCTGATATAATGCATCAGAGGTGGAGCTTAGTCACTCTGATATAATGCGTCGGGCGGAGCTTAGTCACTCTGATATAATGCGTCAGAGGTGGAGCTTAGTCACTCTGATATAATGCGTCAGGGGCGGAGCTTAGTCACTCTGAAATAATGCTTCAGAGGCGGAGCTTAGCCCTTCTGTAAGGACGCTGCTGGGGGGGGCAGTCCTGAGATCCATGGCCACGTTTTTCATGCACTTTCACGTTAAAGCGATGTCCGGCACTTTCTACAAGCGAGTGTCAAATTTGTTTAAATTGATACATTGTTTAACCACTTAAGGACTGAGCCTCTTTCTGAGATTTGGTGTTTACAAGTTAAAAACATTTTTTTTTGCTCGAAAATTACGTAGAACCCCCAAACATTGTATTTATTTATTTTTCTAACACCCTAGAGAATAAAATGGCGGTCGTTGCAATACTTTCTGTCACACCGTATTAGCGCAGCGGTCTTACAAGCGCACTTTTTTGGGGGAAAAAATACACTTTTTTGAATTAAAAAATAAGACAACAGTAAAGTTAGCCGAATTTTTTTATATTGTGAAAGATAATGTTACGCCGAGTTAATTGATGCCCAACATGTCGCGCTTCAAAATTGCGCCCGCTCGTGGAATGGTGACAAACTTTTACCCTTAAAAATCTCCATAGGCGACATTTAAAAAAATTCCACAGGTTGCATGTTTTGAGTTACAGAGGAGGTCTGGTGATAGAATTATCGCTCTTGCTCTAATGATTGCGGCGATACCTCACATGTGTGGTTTGAACAGCGTTTTCATATGCGTTCGCTTCTGCATGCGAGCTCGGCGGGACGGGGGAAAGTTTAAAAAAAAAAAAAATTTTCTTATTTATTTTACCTTTTATTTTTATACTGTTCTTTTTTTTTTTTTTTTTTTAAAATGTTATCTTTTGGTTTCTTGCACAGAGGAAATATTTAATAGACGTGCAGTTCGTTTAGTTCCAAACCTAATTTTTTTTTAACGAATTTCGACCAATTCGTTAATTCACAAATATCCGTAATTAATGAAACCCATTTAGCGTTTTTTTTTCCAGAAATTCAAAAAATCGAAAATCTGAAATAATAACGAACTAATAATAACTTAACTATTAAATTTATAGGTATTGGAATTTCTTTTCAAATTTGGCTGTTAGCGAATGTAACGAATACGAATTTATCCGAAGTTACGAAGAAATAACGAACGCCGCATCTAAACGAATGGAACGTAATGAATTAATAATTTATAATTATTTTTAATAATTAATTTATTATTATTTAGTTCCGTTCCATTTGTTTAGATGTGGCATTCGTTATTTCGGATAATTGGTAGCTTCGGATAAATTCGTATTCGTTACGTTCGCTAACAGCCAAATTTGATAGGAAATTCCAATACCTATAATTTAATAGTTAGTTATTATTTCAATTTTTTGTTCCTATTTTTGGATTTTCGAATAGCGATCATAACTAAAAAAAAAAAAAAAAAAAAAAGAATGTAACAAAAACGAACACATTTTTCTAATATTTAATCTAAGGAGGACACACTTTATAAGAGGATAATAAAGAAGGAGAAGAAACAAATTAAATAGAAAGTGGAATTAATTCAAGTAAATTATTTTTTATTATTTTTGTTTATATAAAGTGGAATTCATTCGAATAAATAATTACTTTTTATTATTTTATTTAAAGCGGGGGGTGTCCAAACTTTCTAAACAGAGGGCCAGTTTACTGTCCTTTGGACTTTAGGGGGGGGGGGGGGGGGGTCGGACTGACCAGAAGGAAAATAACTTTTTTCCCTGGCATTAGTGGTAAACGGTGCCCCATCTTTGGTATTAGGGGGATAATTGTGCCCCACTGTTGGTGTCAGAGGGCAGAATAGTGTCTCACGTCCTTGGGTGGAATTGTGCCCCAAGGGCCGGGTAAAGGCAAGCAAAGGGCCGCATCTGCCCCCCCGGGCCACAGTTTGGAGACCCCTGATTTAAAAAAAGAGAAAGTGATTCAAATAAATTATTATTTGTTACTATTTTTATTTTAAATAAAGTAAAATTAATTAATTCAACACATTATTTTTATTTTTTTATCTAAAGTGGAATTCATTATTTTAAAGACTATTAACATTTATATTTGTTATATATTCAGAATATTTATTATACTAATTAATTCAAATACTTATTAAAGAAAATAAATAAAATAATGTATTGTTATCCTTTATTTTCCTTAATAATTATTTAATTTAATTCGTATAATAAATATTACGAATATATAACAAACACAAATATAAATATTAATGGACTTTAAAATAATGAATTCCAATTTAAATTAGAAAAATAAATAAATAAAATAATGTATTGTTATCCTTTATTTTCTTTAATAATTATTTAATTTAATTCGTATAATAAATATTACGAATATATAACAAACACAAATATAAATATTAATGGACTTTAAAATAATGAATTCCAATTTAAATTAGAAAAATAAATAAATAAAATAATGTATTATTATCCTTTATTTTCTTTAATAATTATTTAATTTATTTAGTATAATAAATATTATGAATATATAACAAATACAAATATAAATATTAATGGACTTTAAATCTATGAATTCCAATTTAAATTAGAAAAATAAATAAATAAAATAATGTATTATTATCCTTTATTCTCTTTAATAATTATTTAATTTATTTAGTATAATAAATATTATGAATATATAACAAATACAAATATAAATATTAATGGACTTTAAAATAATCAATTCCACTTTAAATTAGAAAAATAAATAAATAAAATAATGTATTGTTATCCTTTATTTTCTTTAATAATTATTTAATTTAATTTGTATAATAAATATTATGAATATATAACAAATACAAATATAAATATTAATGGACTTTAAAATTATGAATTCCAATTTAAATTAGAAAAATAAATAAATAAAATAATGTATTGTTATCCTTTATTTTCTTTAATAATTATTTAATTTAATTTGTATAATAAATATTATGAATATATAACAAATACAAATATAAATATTAATGGACTTTAAAATTATGAATTCCAATTTAAATTAGAAAAAATAAATAAATAAAATAATGTATTGTTATCCTTTATTTTCTTTAATAATTATTTAATTTAAATTCGTATAATAAATATTATGAATATATAACAAATACAAATATAAATACTAATGGACTTTAAAATAATGAATTCCAATTTAAATTAGAAAAATAAATAAATAAAATAATGTATTGTTATCCTTTATTTTCTTTAATAATTATTTAATTTAATTCGTATAATAAATATTATGAATATATAACAAATACAAATATAAATATTAATGGACTTTAACATTATGAATTCCAATTTAAATTAGAAAAATAAATAAATAAAATAATGTATTGTTATCCTTTATTTTCTTTAATAATTATTTAATTTAATTCGTATAATAAATATTATGAATATATAACAAATACAAATATAAATACTAATGGACTTTAAAATAATGAATTCCAATTTAAATTAGAAAAATAAATAAATAAAATAATGTATTATTATCCTTTATTTTCTTTAATAATTATTTAATTTATTTAGTATAATAAATATTATGAATATATAACAAATACAAATATAAATATTAATGGACTTTAAATCTATGAATTCCAATTTAAATTAGAAAAATAAATAAATAAAATAATGTATTATTATCCTTTATTTTCTTTAATAATTATTTAATTTATTTAGTATAATAAATATTATAAATATTTAACAAATACAAATATAAATACTAATGGACTTTAAAATAATGAATTCCAATTTAAATTAGAAAAATAAATAAATAAAATAATGTATTGTTATCCTTTATTTTCTTTAATAATTATTTAATTTAATTCGTATAATAAATATTATGAATATATAACAAATACAAATATAAATATTAATGGACTTTAAAATTATGAATTCCAATTTAAATTAGAAAAATAAATAAATAAAATAATGTATTGTTATCCTTTATTTTCTTTAATAATTATTTAATTTAATTCGTATAATAAATATTATGAATATATAACAAATACAAATATAAATATTAATGGACTTTAACATTATGAATTCCAATTTAAATTAGAAAAATAAATAAATAAAATAATGTATTGTTATCCTTTATTTTCTTTAATAATTATTTAATTAATTTCGTATAATAAATATTATGAATATATAACAAATACAAATATAAATACTAATGGACTTTAAAATAATGAATTCCAATTTAAATTAGAAAAATAAATAAATAAAATAATGTATTATTATCCTTTATTTTCTTTAATAATTATTTAATTTATTTAGTATAATAAATATTATGAATATATAACAAATACAAATATAAATATTAATGGACTTTAAATCTATGAATTCCAATTTAAATTAGAAAAATAAATAAATAAAATAATGTATTATTATCCTTTATTTTCTTTAATAGTTATTTAATTTATTTAGTATAATAAATATTATGAATATATAACAAATACAAATATAAATATTAATGGACTTTAAAATAATGAATTCCACTTTAAATTAGAAAAATAAATAAATAAAATAATGTATTGTTATCCTTTATTTTCTTTAATAATTATTTAATTTAATTTGTATAATAAATATTATGAATATATAACAAATACAAATATAAATATTAATGGACTTTAAAATTATGAATTCCAATTTAAATTAGAAAAATAAATAAATAAAATAATGTATTGTTATCCTTTATTTTCTTTAATATTTATTTAATTTATTTAGTATAATAAATATTATGAATATATAACAAATACAAATATAAATATTAATGGACTTTAAAATTATGAATTTCAATTTAAATTAGAAAAATAAATAAATAAAATAATGTATTGTTATCCTTTATTTTCTTTAATAATTATTTAATTTAATTCGTATAATAAATATTATGAATATATAACAAATACAAATATAAATATTAATGGACTTTAAAATAATGAATTCCACTTTAAATTAGAAAAATAAATAAATAAAATAATGTATTGTATTATTTGTGTTTTTTACGGTCCCTTGAAAAAGTATGAGGCGGTGATTGGAGGGGCCCCCAGTCGCTGTCATTGATTGGCCTTCGGTGGCGCGTCTCTCTGGTTATTCGCTCGCCTCCTCTGTATTCCGCGGCGCTCTCTCCGGGATTGGACGGCTGTCTGGCGCTCGCTCCCGTATATTGATAAATAGAGTCTATTTTTAGCCCGCCCGCTGCCTGATATCTTGTTGCTCAGCAAAGCGTTTCTGAGCACGGAAAAGCAATTAGGATCGCACCTCTCCGAAGAGTTCATTTATTGGAGCGCGGAATGCGGGGGAGGACGGCGAGGATTGTGCGGCGTGTCGGCGCGGATCATGTGACAATCGTGTATATATCCGGCTCTGATCTCTCATATTTCCCTTTTCTGTCTTCCAGGAAAACAAACTCATATAATGAGAATTGTTTAACCTCTTACTGCCCCACGTAACACAGAGAGGGGCGGGATTTAATCACCACACGCCGCACATACGTGTCCAGACAACGTTCTGTGCGGAGAGCGCGCTCAGGACCAGCTGGCTCGTGGTCTGTAGTAATGATCAGGAGCCGACGGGACCATCTCCCGGTCATGTGACAGCCAATCACAGAGGTTACGTCATTTGGCAGTCCTGTGCAATGCGGCTGATCTGAGGTGCATGCATTGGGGCTGATCTGAGGTGCATGCATTGGGGCTGATCTGAGGTGCATGCATTGGGGCTTATCTGAGGTGTATGCTTTGGGGCTGATCTGAGGTGCATGCATTGGGGCGGATCTGAGGTGCATGCATTGGGGCTGATCTGAGGTGCATGCATTGGGGCGGATCTGAGGTGCATGCATTGGGGCTGATCTGAGGTGCATGCGTTGGGACGGATCTGAGGTGCATGCATTGGGGCGGATCTGAGGTGCATGCATTGGGGCTGATCTGAGGTTTATGCGTTGGGACGGATCTGAGGTGCATGCATTGGGGCGGATCTGAGGTGCATGCATTGGGGCTGATCTGAGGTGCATGCATTGGGGCTGATCTGAGGTGCATGCATTGGGGCGGATCTGAGGTGCATGCATTGGGGCTGATCTGAGGTGCATGCGTTGGGACGGATCTGAGGTGCATGCATTGGGGCGGATCTGAGGTGCATGCATTGGGGCTGATCTGAGGTTTATGCGTTGGGACGGATCTGAGGTGCATGCATTGGGGCTGATCTGAGGTGCATGCGTTGGGACGGATCTGAGGTGCATGCATTGGGGCGGATCTTAGGTGCATGCATTGGGGCGGATCTGAGGTGCATGCATTGGGGCTGATCTGAGGTGCATGCGTTGGGGCGGATCTGAGGTGCATGCATTGGGGCGGATCTGAGGTGCATGCATTAGGGCGGATCTGAGGTGAATGCATTGGGGCTGATATGAGGTGTAAAATGCATGCATTGGGGCAGATCTGAGGTGCATGCATTGGGGCTGATCTGAGGTGCATGCGTTGGGGCAGATCTGAGGTGCATGCGTTGGGGCGGATCTGAGGTGCATGCATTAGGGCGGATCTGAGGTGCATGCGTTGGGGCGGATCTGAGGTGCATGCATTGGGGCTGATATGAGGTGTAAAATGCATGCATTTGGGTGGATTTGAGGTGCATGCATTGGGGCGGATCTGAGGTGCATGCATTGGGGCTCATCTGAGGTGCATGCATTGGGGCTCATCTGAGGTGTAAAATGCATGCATTGGGGCGGATCTGAGGTGCATGCATTGGGGCTGATCTGAGGTGCATGCATTGGGGCTGTTCTGAGGTGCATGCATTGAGGCGGATCTGAGGTGCATGCATTGAGTCGGATCTGAGGTGCATGCTTTATGGCGGATCTGAGGTGCATGCATTGGGGCTGATCTGAGGTGCATGCATTGGGGCTGATCTGAGCTGCATGCATTGGGGTGGATCTGAGGTGCATGCGTTGGGGCGGATCAGAGGTGTAAAATGCATGCATTTGGGCGGATCTGAGATGCATGCATTGGGGCTGATCTGAGGTGCATGCATTGGGGCTGATCTGAGGTGCATGCATTGGGTCAGATCTGAGGTGCATGCATTGGGGCTGATCTGAGGTGCATGCATTGGGTCAGATCTGAGGTGCATGCATTGGGGCGGATCTGAGGTGCATGCATTGGGGCTGATCTGAGGTGCATGCGTTGGGGCAGATCTGAGGTGCATGCGTTGGGGCGGATCTGAGGTGCATGCATTAGGGCGGATCTGAGGTGCATGCGTTGGGGCGGATCTGAGGTGCATGCATTGGGGCTGATATGAGGTGTAAAATGCATGCATTTGGGTGGATTTGAGGTGCATGCATTGGGGCGGATCTGATGTGCATGCTTTGGGGCGGATCTGAGGTGCATGCATTGGGATTGAATGTAGTGCACCCATTATTGATCTTTGCATGCACAGTTCTATTGGCGGGTTAAAGTCATGAATTCTTATATAACGATGAGGGGAAAGGAATTTGGCACCATTGTTGTCTCTGCAGCAGTTTTGCGCACGGGGGGGGGATGGACATGTGGGAAAAGGTTGCGTCCTCCTCCCCCCCTGGTTTGCACACAATGGTTTCCTCCAGCAGTTGGCGGTTTTTCAGCGATGGCGTCACTGGAGGCGGTCCTCCCCTCTCCCTCCATTCACAATGACACCATGAAAGACGCAATCTCTCTCTCTCTCTCATACAAGTGCGTGTGATTGGGACGCCGGACTAGAAAAGGCGCATTGTTCTGAACACAAATGCTGACAATTATGGGAACGCCCGGCCCCATCTGCGGGATTCTTCCCTCCACAATCAGATTCATCGTCTCCCATTTATTATTTGATCTTCTTCTCACCTTTCCCATGAAAAAAAAATTCTCATTTTCAACGTTTTCAATTTAAAGGGGAAGCGGCGCTGACAGCCGCGTGCGGCTTATTTACAGGTCACATGACAAGTAAAAGCCAAAACTTTATTTTATTTTTACTTTGGACAATAAATAGCTGAAGATCTCCTGGAAGTTTTTTTTGGCATCACAACAGGAAGTGAGAGGAGATCTTCTCTTAGGTGTCCCCATTGGAAGATTTCCCCTCTCTTCCTGTCCCGGTGACAACAATTTGGATTTCCCATCATTTTCAGGGCAAACAGAATGGGCGTGGTCAAAAAAAGCGATAAGCTTGTCGCCCCCCCCCTCAAAAAAGGAGGAGGAGCTTCTTTTTGACAACGAACGCCCATAGGGCAGCAAACGGAAGTGAATAGACTACCCTATGTGTGGCGCGCACCTCCGCGTGTAAATGGAGCTTTAAAAATCACAAGTGGGAACGCCGTCCCTTCTACATAGAGTGAGGGGTGGACCTCGGGGGGCAGTGCTGGGACAAGGTCATCTACAGCCCGGGGGGCAAATATACCAAACTGCACCCCCCCCCAATGTATGAGTATTTGTCAGAAAATATCCCCCCACCAAATATAAAAATGAAATTGAGTACTAATCTGCATGCTTAATCGCTAAGCATAAATCCCCCCCCCCAGTACAAATCTCAAGGGGGTCCAACCCGCTACTAGCAAGGGGGACCTAATAAAGGGGGTCCAACCAGCTACTAGCAAGGGGGACCTAATAAAGGGGGTCCAACCCGCTAATAGCAAGGGGGACCTAATAAAGGGGGTCCAACCCGCTAATAGCAAGGAGGACCTAATAAAGGGGGTCCAACCGCTAATAGCAAGGGGGACCTAATAAAGGGGGTCCAACCGCTAATAGCAAGGGGGACCTAATAACGGGGGTCCAACCCACTAATAGCAAGGGGGAGCTAATAAAGGGGGTCCAACCCCCTACTAGCAAGGAGGACCTAATAAAGGGGGTCCAACCCGCTACTAGCAAGGGGGACCTAATAAAGGGGGTCCAACCCGCTACTAGCAAGGAGGACCTAATAAAGGGGGTCCAACCGCTAATAGCAAGGGGGACCTAATAACGGGGGTCCAACCCACTAATAGCAAGGGGGAGCTAATAAAGGGGGTCCAACCCCCTACTAGCAAGGAGGACCTAATAAAGGGGGTCCAACCCGCTACTAGCAAGGGGGACCTAATAAAGGGGGTCCAACCCGCTACTGGCAAGGAGGACCTAATAAACGGGGTCCAACCCGCTAATAGCAAGGGGGACCTAATAAAGGGGGTCCAACCCCCTACTAGCAAGGAGGACCTAATAAAGGGGGTCCAACCCGCTACTGGCAAGGAGGACCTAATAAAGGGGGTCCAACCCGCTACTAGCAAGGGGGACCTAATAAAGGGGGTCCAACCCCCTACTAGCAAGGAGGACCTAATAAAGGGGGTCCAACCCGCTACTAGCAAGGTGGAGCTAATAAAGGGGGTCCTATCCGCTAATAGCAAGGAGGACCTAATAAAGGGGGTCCGACCCACTACTAGCAAGGGGGACCTAATAAAGGATGTCCAACCCGCTAATAGCAAGGGGGACCTAATAAAGGGGGTCCAACCCGCTACTGGCAAGGAGGACCTAATAAAGGGGGCCCAACCCGCTACTAGCAAGGGGGACCTAATAAAGGGGGCCCAACCCGCTACTAGCAAGGAGGACCTAATAAAGGGGGTCCAACCCGCTACTAGCAAGGGGGACCTAATAAAGGGGGTCCAACCCGCTACTGGCAAGGAGGACCTAATAAAGGGGGTCCAACCCGCTACTGGCAAGGAGGACTTAATAAAGGGGGCCTAACCCGCTACTAGCAAGGAGGACCTAATAAAGGGGGTCCAACCCGCTACTAGCATGGGGGATCTAATAAAGGGGGTCCAACCCGCTACTACCAAGGGGGACATAATAAAGGGGGTCAAACCTGCTACTAGCAAGGGGGACCTAATAAAGGGGATCCAACCCCCTACTAGCAAGTAGGACCTAATGAAGGGGTTCCAACCCGCTACTAGCAAGGGGGACCTAATAAAGGGGGTCCAACCCGCTACTAGCAAGGGGGACCTAATAAAGGGGGTCCAACCCGCTACTAGCAAGGGGGACCTAATAAAGGGGGTCCAACCCGCTACTAGCAAGGGGGACCTAATAAAGGGGGTCCAACCCGCTACTAGCAAGGTGGAGCTAATAAAGGGGGTCCTATCCGCTGATAGCAAGGGGGACCTAATAAAGGGGGTCCAACCCGCTACTAGCAAGGGGGACCTAATAAAGGGGGTCCAACCCGCTACTAGCAAGGGGGACCTAATAAAGGGGATCCGACCCGCTACTAGCAAGGGGGACCTAATAAAGTAGCTGGTGAGTGTATATTGAACATTATGTGTGGCCCTTTAGTGATGTCAGGGGCCACATTTGAAGCCCCCTCATTGGATAGCAACCAATCGTCCTGTTAGCGGCGGCGCTCAGGGGAGGCGTTGCTCGGCGTCCTCCACATCCGCAGAACGATCATTTTGTTTCTGATTTTCCGGCGGATTCATCTCACGCCGTCGCGCACTTTCCCACGAGGCCGTCCTATTAGCGAGGATGTCACAGGCACAATGCTAGATGACAATCACCGAGGTGTCGCCTATCCGCGGTGTCTCTGCAGTGTCAGCGCCGCCGTCGCACCACGCAGATATCACACGGCGTTAAGTGACAGCCATATCATCTGCAATACAACCGACTCTCTGATACCCTCCAGGAAAACATGGTAACAAAACAAGAGATGTAAGGAGGGGGGGGAGGGGGAGTCGTGTTTACTCGTCTCCTCGGGGACGCCGAATGGAAATTATTTTATCGATTTTACAGGTTTCCACCATACATGGCGGCGGGGTGGCGGCATCTGATCCGGATAATCAGGACGTGGTTTATCTTATAGGACAATTACTGTTTCTTTCAAACGATCGATCTCAAGAATCTTCCCCCCCCCCCGGAGATCCCTCCAATATCCAATATGGGGGCCGTCACCATCAATGTCCATCATTGTACATCCCAGTCACCCATAGCCGAGGAGAAACGGGAATTTAGGTCATCACAAAACTGAAAGATATCAATTCTTTTCTATTATTAATATTAAAATCTCCTGAGGACGGAGCGATCGCCTATCACCGTCCACACAAAAAATAACTCGCAGCGTATTGGACAAAAACCCCCCGACTTGTATATTACAGTGGGGGGAAAATAACGATCGTCTCCCCTGCAGATTGTGTAAGTTTTGCCCACTTACATAGAAATGAAGGGTCTATAAATTTTATCATAGGTGTATTTTATATGATAGAGACAGAATATCAACCAAAAATCCAGAAAAAACACACAATACAAATGTTATAAATGGAGTAAAATAAGTATTTGATCCCCAACCAACCAACAATAATTCTGCCCCCCACAGACTGGCTACAGTAGGTGCTCATGTGTTATATATATGGAGTATATAGAGAGTGTATATAGTATATATGGAGTATATAGAGAGTGTATATAGTATATATGGGGGTATATATGGAGTATATAGAGAGTGTATATAGTATATATGGGGGGTATATATGGAGTATATAGAGAGTGTATATAGTATATATAGGGGGGTATATATGGTGTATATAGAGGGTGTATATAGTATATATGGGGGGTATATATGGAGTATATAGAGAGTGTATATAGTATATATGAGGGGTATATATGGAGTATATAGAGAGTGTATATAGTATATATGGGGGGTATATATGGAGTATATAGAGAGTGTATATAGTATATATGGGGGTATATATGGAGTATATAGAGAGTGTATATAGTATATATGGGGGGTATATATGGAGTATACACAGACACTACAGTAGGTCCTCATGTGGTACACAGATTAGTCCTGTCAATGTAAGAAGGTTCTCCTAACGACAACTCGTTATGTGTATAAAAGACACCTGTCCACAGAATCTCTTTCTTCCATCCAATCCTCACCATCATGGGGAAGACCAAAGATCTGTCAGAGGACGTCAGGGAGAAGATTGTAGACCTGCACAAGGCTGGAATGGGCTACCAGACCATCAGCAAGAAGCTTGGTGAGAAGGAGACAACTGTTGGAGCGATTATTCACAAATAGAAGAAATACAAAATAACCATCAATCGCCCTCGGTCTGGAGCTCCATGCAAGGTTTCTCCTCATGGGGTGAGGATGGTCATGAGAAAAGTGAGGGATCAGCCCAGAACTACATGGGAGGAGCTTGTGAAGGATCTCAAGGCAGTTGGGACCACTGTCACCAAACAAACCATTGGTAACACAATACACCGCCATGGATTGAAATCCTGCAGCGCCCGCAAGGTCCCCTCCTCAGGAAGACACATGTACAGGAACATCTGAAGGCTACCAATCAACATCTAAATGATTCTGAGAAGGAGAAAGTTCTGTGGTCAGAGGAGACCAAAATTGAGCTCTTTGGCATTAACTCGACTCGTCATGTTTTGGAGGAAAAAAAATTCTGACTAAGAACACCATCCCTACAGTCACATCATCATCCCTACAGTCACACACCATCCCTACAGTCACACACCATCCCTACAGTCACACATCATCCCTACAGTCACACACCATCCCTACAGTCACACATCATCCCTACAGTCACATCATCATCCCTACAGTCACACATCATCCCTACAGTCACATCATCATCCCTACAGTCACATCATCATCCCTACAGTCACACAACATCCCTACAGTCACATCATCATCCCTACAGTCACATCATCATCCCTACAGTCACACAACATCCCTACAGTCACATCATCATCCCTACAGTCACACACGGAGGTGGAAATGCTTTGGGGCTGTCTCTCTGATAAAGGTACAAACCGACTTTGCCACATTGAGGGGCCAATGGACGGGGCCATGTATTGTAAGATCTTGGATGAGAACCTTCTTCCCTCAGCCAGAACACTGAAGATGGGTCGTGGATGGGTCTTCCAGCATGACAATGACCCAAAACATATCACCAAGGCAACAAAGGAGTGGCTCAAGAAGAAGCACATTAAGGTCATGGAGTGGCCTAGCCAGTCTCCAGACCTTAATCCTATAGAAAATTTATGGAAGGAGCTGAAACTTCGAGTTGCCAAGTGACAGCCAAGAAACCTTAAAAGGATTTAGAGAAGATCTGTAGAGAAGAGTGGAGCAAAATCCCTCCTGAGATGTGTGCAAACCTGGTCACCACCTACAAGAAACGTCTGACCTCTGTGATCACCAACAAGGGTTTCTCCTCCAACTACTAAGTCATGTTTTGCTTGGGGATCAAATGATTATTTTACTCACTGAACTACAACTCCATTTATAACATTTGTATTGTGTGTTTTTTCTGGATTTTAGGTTGAAATTCTGTCTCTATCATATAAAATACACCTATGATAAAAATTATAAACCCTTCATTTCTTTTTAAGTGGGCAAAACTTACACAATCTGCAGGGGAGCCAATCAGTATAAGACATATAAGACCACGCCCCTTGGAGATAGGAGACATAAAAACCACGCCCCTTGGAGATAGGAGACATAAAAACCACGCCCCTTGGAGATAGGAGACATATAAGACCAGGCCCCTTGGAGATAGGAGACATATAAGACCACGCCCCTTGGAGATAGGAGACATATAAGACCACGCCCCTTGGAGATAGAAGACATATAAGACCACAACCCTTTGGAGATAGGAGACATATAAGACCACGCCCCTTGGACATAGGAGACATATACGACCACGCCCCTTGGAGATAGGAGACATATAAGACCACGCCCCTTGGAGATAGGAGACATATAAGACCAGGCCCCTTGGAGATAGAAGACATATAAGACCACAACCCTTTGGAGATAGGAGACATATAAGACCACGCCCCTTGGAGATAGGAGACATATAAGACCACGCCCCTTGGAGATAGGAGACATATAAGACCACGCCCCTTGGAGATAGGAGACATATAAGACCACGCCCCTTGGAGATAGGAGACATATAAGACCAGGCCCCTTGGAGATAGGAGACATATAAGACCACGCCCCTTGGAGATAGGAGACATATAAGACCACGCCCCTTGGAGATAGGAGACATATAAGACCATGCCCCTTGGAGATAGGAGACATATAAGACCACGCCCCTTGGAGATAGGAGACATATAAGACCACGCCCCTTGGAGATAGGAGACATATAAGACCACGCCCCTTGGAGATAGAAGACATATAAGACCACGCCCCTTGGAGATAGGAGACATATAAGACCACGCCCCTTGGAGATAGAAGACATATAAGACCACAACCCTTTGGAGATAGGAGACATATAAGACCACGCTCCTTGGAGATAGGAGACATATAAGACCAGGCCCCTTGGAGATAGAAGACATATAAGACCACAACCCTTTGGAGATAGGAGACATATAAGACCACGCCCCTTGGAGATAGGAGACATATAAGACCACGCCCCTTGGAGATAGGAGACATATAAGACCACGCCCCTTGGAGATAGAAGACATATAAGACCACGCCCCTTGGAGATAGGAGACATATAAGACCACGCCCCTTGGAGATAGAAGACATATAAGACCACAACCCTTTGGAGATAGGAGACATATAAGACCACGCTCCTTGGAGATAGGAGACATATAAGACCAGGCCCCTTGGAGATAGGAGACATATAAGACCACGCTCCTTGGAGATAGGAGACATATAAGACCACGCCCCTTGGCGATAGGAGATATATATGACCACGCCCCTTGGAGATAGGAGACATATAAGACCACACACCTTTGGAGACTGGAGACATATAGGACCACGCCTCTTTGGAGATATTGGAAACAGTATACAGTACAGCATACATGGAGAGATTTGTTGTTTGCCAAATAACTCCCTGACTGTGGAAAGGAAAGAAAAATCAGGAAAATCCGTGTCCTGAAGAAGCCAACTGAGAATCTGCGAAACACGTAGACTGCTGGCTGTTGGGAGACACCAGCTGGTGGACACTGGAACTGCAACCTCCCACTCTGGGGAGCTCAGTGCCACCAGCAGGTGACCCGACACGGTGTTAGGCGATCGCTCTGTCTATAGGAGATTTAACAATTGTAATATTATTAATAAAAGAATTGATATATTTTACTTGTGTGTTGACCTAAATTCTCATTTTTCTTCGGATGTCGATGATCGTGATGAGAAATATTGAACATATTTGAGATTCGCTAACAATCTTTCAGATCAGTTTCTAAGAATTGTCGGTTTCTTGCTCCTTTTATTGTCCAATTAGCATATTGGTAATCAGGACAGAGCGCCCCTCCCCCCGCCTTTATTAAACGTGGCGCGGATTTATTTGAAGTGCGCACATCTCCGCAGTTTATCACCAGACCAATCGTAAAAGTAAAGTCGTCTTTTTGACCGTAAAATGCGTTTTATTTCCCTGCTTAATAAACATGGCGGGTAATCTATTCAGGAGAATTTTACATAAGTTCAGCCAATGAATTTGGCGGCGGCGGCGGAGACAAAGCGGGGGGATAAATCTCAGCTGCGTTTATTGATAAGAGAAGGTCGTAACCGGCTTTATGGCGTCACCTCATCTCACTTCACAAACCGATTATATCGTTACCGCCGGAGATGAGCCGCCATCGAGGTCTTCACATTATACAATATGGACAATACAGAGACTGGCTCCACCCCCTCGGCACTGGCTCCACCCCCTCGGCACTGGCCCCACCCCCTCGGCACTGGATCCACCCCCTCAACACTGGCTCCACCCCCTCAGCACTGGATCCACCCCCTCGGCACTGGCCCCACCCCCTCGACACCGGCCCCACCCCCTCGGCACTGAGAATGCTGTACTGATTGGACAGCTCAGCATGTTCTGCTGGTCATGTGATGTGTCAGATCTCGGGGTATCGGAACCCTCACAAGACTCCAGGGAGACGATCGATGAATGTGGAAGTAAACTCTCTATACTGGGATCATCAAAATCAGGAGTCTCTAAACATTGTATTACATTGTATATTAAACAAATATTCAAAAAAATCTGTGAGCCCCCCCCTTATATCATCCCCATCGGAGTCCTCCCTTTCATCAGGATCCCCATCACAGTCCCCTCTTACATCAGGATCCTTGTCAGAGTCCTCCCTTACATCAGGGTCCCCATCTGAGTCCCTCTTAAATCAGGGTCCCCATCAGAATCCTCATCAGAGCCCTCACTTACATCAGGGTCCCCATCAGAGTCCCCTCTTACATCACAGTCCCCATCAGAGTCCCCTCTTACATCAGGGTCCCCATCAGAGTCCCCTCTTACATCAGGATCCCCATCAGAGTCCCCTCTTACATCAGGGTCCCCATCAGAGTCCTCCCCTACATCAGGGTCCCCATCAGAGTCCTCCCCTACATCAGGGTCCCCATCAGAGTCCCTCTTACATCAGGATCCCCATCAGAGTCCCCTCTTACATCAGGGTCCCCATCAGAATCCTCATCAGAGCCCCCCTTACATCAGGATCCCCATAAGAGTCCCCCCTTACATCAGGATCCCCATCAGAATCCTCATCAGAGTCCTCCCTTACATCAGGGTCCCCATCAGAGTCCTCCCCTACATCAGGATCCACATCAGAGTCCCCTCTTACATCAGGGTCCCCATCAGAGTCCTCCCCTACATCAGGATCCCCATCAGGGTCCCCATCAGAATCCTCATCAGAGTCCTCCCTTACATCAGGGTCCCCATCAGAGTCCCCTCTTACATCAGGGTCCCCATCAGAGTCCTCCCTTACATCAGGATCCCCATCAGAGTCCCCTCTTACATCAGGGTCCCCATCAGAGTCCCACTTACATCAGGGTCCCCATCAGAGTCCCTCTTACATCAGGATCCTCGTCAGAGTCCTCCCCTACATCAGGATCCCTATCAGAGTCCTCCCCTACATCAGGATCCCTATCAGAGTCCCCTCTTACATCAGGATCCCATCAGAATCCTCATCAGGGTCCTCCCTTACATCAGGATCCTCGTCAGAGTCCTCCCTTACATCAGGATCCTCGTCAGAGTCCTCCCTTACATCAGGGTCCCCATCAGAGTCCCTCTTACATCAGGATCCTCGTCAGAGTCCTCCCCTACATCAGGATCCCCATCAGAATCCTCGTCAGAGTCCTCCCTTACATCAGGATCCCCATCAGAGTCCCCTCTTACATCAGGGTCCCCATCAGAGTCCTCCCCTACATCAGGATCCCCATCAGGGTCCCCATCAGAATCCTCATCAGAGTCCTCCCTTACATCAGGGTCCCCATCAGAGTCCCCTCTTACATCAGGTTCCCCATCAGAGTCCTCCCCTACATCAGGATCCCCATCAGAATCCTGATCAGAGCCCCCCTTACACCAGGATCCCATCAGAATCCTCATCAGAGTCCTCCCTTACATCAGGGTCCCAATCAGAGTCCTCCCCTACATCAGGATCCCCATCAGAGTCCCCTCTTACATCAGGGTCCCCATCAGAGTCCTCCCCTACATCAGGATCCCCATCAAAGTCCCCTCTTACATCAGGGTCCCCATCAGAGTCCTCCCCTACATCAGGATCCCCATCAGAGTCCCCTCTTACATCAGGGTCCCCATCAGAATCCTCATCAGAGCCCCCCCTTACATCAGGATCCCCATCACAATCCTCATCAGAGTCCTCCCTTACATCAGGGTCCCCATCAGAGTCCCCTCTTACATCAGGGTCCCCATCAGAGTCCTCCCCTACATCAGGATCCCCATCAGGGTCCCCATCAGAATCCTGATCAGAGCCCCCCTTACACCAGGATCCCATAAGAATCCTCATCAGAGTCCCCTCTTACATCAGGGTCCCCATCAGAGAAAAGAAGACCATAGGGAGCCTCTTCTGAATGAATCTTCGATCTCTGCACTGTGAAGATCCGGCACTGACCGGGGCTGCAGGCCGTACATTGGGGATCCCCGATCAACAATCTCCTCCAAGCCAAACAATCACATCGGGGTCAGTGAGGAGTGAATTCTGGCCACGTCCCAATATGAAGCCACAATATACATTTTATCATTAATAATCCATCACCAATCGATCGTTTCATAAAACTATTAGATAATCACCTGAACGACCCCAACATACAGAGATATACAATGTAATACTGACATATAATCACACACATAGGATGGATTCGATCTGCCCCTATCACACCTGGTCAGGAAGGGGAGCCCCACTGACACCAACCTCTGCCCTACTCATGTCCACTGCTCTACTGACACCATCCACTACTGCCGCCATATTGAATCCTCGTGTCTTGGACCGGCCGCCATATTGAATCCTCATGTCTTGGATCGGCCGCCATATTGAATCCTCGTGTCTTGGACCGGCCGCCATATTGAATCCTCGTGTCTTGGACCGGCCGCCATATTGAATCCTCGTGTCTTGGATCGGCCTCCATATTGAATTCTTGTGTCTTGGATCGGCCTCCATATTGAATCCTCGTGTCTTGGATTGGCCGCCATATTGAATCCTCGTGTCTTGGACCGGCCGCCATATTGAATCCTCGTGTCTTGGACCGGCCGCCATATTGAATCCTCGTGTCTTGGACCGGCCGCCATATTGAATCCTCGTGTCTTGGACCGGCCGCCATATTGAATCCTCGTGTCTTGGATCCGCCGCCATATTGAATCCTCGTGTCTTGGATTGGCCGCCATATTGAATCCTCGTGTCTTGGAACGGCCGCCATATTGAATCCTCGTGTCTTGGATTGGCCGCCATATTGAATCCTCGAGTCTTGGACCGGCCGCCATATTGAATCCTCGTGTCTTGGATCGGCCGCCATAGTGAATCCTCGTGTCTTGGACCGGCCGCCATATTGAATCCTCGTGTCTTGGATCGGCCGCCATATTGAATCCTCGTGTCTTGGACCGGCCGCCATATTGAATCCTCGTGTCTTGGATCGGCCGCCATATTGAATCCTCGTGTCTTGGATCGGCCGCCATATTGAATCCTCGTGTCTTGGATCGGCCGCCATATTGAATCCTCGTGTCTTGGATTGGCCGCCATATTGAATCCTCTCTTCTTGAACCAGCCGCCATATTGAATCCTCGTGTTTTGGACCAGCGGCCATACTGAATCCTTGCGTCTTGGACCGGCGGCCAGACTGAATCCTCACGTCTTGGACTGGCGGCCATATTGAATCCTCGCGTCTTGGTCCAGCGGCCATATTGAATCCTCGTGTCTTGGATCGGCCGCCATATTGAATCCTCGTGTCTTGGATTGGCCGCCTTATTGAATCCTCTCTTCTTGAACCAGTCGCCATATTGAATCCTTGTGTTTTGGACCGGCGGCCATACTGAATCCTCGCGCCTTGGACCGGCGGCCATACTGAATCCTCGCGTCTCGGACCGGCGGCCATACTGAATCCTTGCGTCTTGGACCGGCGGCCATATTGAATCCTCGCGTCTTGGTCCAGTGGCCATATTGAATCCTAGTGTCTTGCCATACTTGAGACTTCCTCTTTTATGTCGCAGAGGAACCACCAATAATCCCGGAGAGATTTCCACATGTTCTGAAAATAGAAAAGCCGCGTTCACAGCGGAAGAAGTCCAGAATAGAGCCGGCGGGGGAGGAAAGGCGCAGTCGGCACGGCGGTGAATTATTGATCACCGTACATGTGGCTGTGATCTGACGAAGCAGCGGGGGGGGGGGGGGGGGTCACATTAATTTTGCAGGATGAAGTCTGTGACCGAGACGCACGCAGGGCAGCGCCGGCGGAGGATTCCAACCAGTGACGGCCTGCTGGGGACGCCGTCTTTTCCCGATCAGAGCCGCAGCTAAATAACGAGAGACGTCCCAACGTTCTATAAACTGCGACTCCATCTGAGGAATGAGCGGGACAGAAGATCGGGGGTGGAACAACGAAAAACACAAACTTTGTCCAAAATACTAAACTGATAGTCCGAAGAAAAGCGGCAGATGGAACTGTTACAATGTACAGTCTGAGGAAATTACTCCTCCTCCTTCTACAGAGTTACAATGTACAGTCTGATCACTGGGGGAGGGCAGACTGAGGAAATGAGTCCTCCTCCTTCTACAAAGTTACAATGTACAGTCTGATCACTGGGGGAGGAGACTGAGGAAATTACTCCTCCTCCTTCTACAGAGTTACAATGTACAGTCTGATCACTGGGGGAGGAGACTGAGGAAATGACTCCTCCCCCTTCTACAAAGTTACAATGTACAGTCTGATCACTAGGGGAGGGGAGACTGAGGAATTGACTCCTCCCCCTTCTACAAAGTTACAATGTACAGTCTGATCACTAGGGGAGGGGAGACTGAGGAATTGACTCCTCCTCCTTCTACAAAGTTACAATGTACAGTCTGATCACTAGGGGAGGGGAGACTGAGGAAATGACTCCTCCTCCTCCTAAGTTACAATGTACAGTCTGATCACTGGGGGAGGGGAGACTGAGGAAATGCTTCCTCCTGCCTGCAGCAGACTGATGGTTGTGGATCTCCTCTGGTTCTCAGGACACAGAAATGTTAGTAGAACCTTCTATAGACGGGGAATGGGCACAGAGGTAAAAAAGTTTTCTCAGAATGTCCAGGAACACAAATCCTAAAGAACCCCCCTCCCCCCCTACCCATCGCCAGGGCGATGTTCTACGATCCGGCGTGACGTGCACACCGAGCATCGATCGATTATTACCGTCCTCTCATCCTACCTGTTCATCTCCTCCAGGCAGTCCGTCGCAAAGAAGAAACTCTTGATTTTCGGGTGACACGCTTTGAAGGCGCTGCGGAGAAAACACAAAATATTCCTCATTTCATCACTTCAAAGGAAACGTTCCGAGGGGGCGGGGCAATGTATCAAGAGGGAGTCTACAGATCAGCATGTCATTGGCTGTCCTATCAACACCAGAGATGGAATGTTACAATGTATGGATACAATGACACTATCACTCCGCCCTCTGACAGAGGCCACACCCCCAGCCCTGCTCTGCTCAATGACAGAGGCCACACCCCCCAGCTCTGCCGCATGACAGAAGCCACACCCCCAGCTCTGCTCTTCTGCATGACAGAGGCCACACCCCCAGCTCTGCTCTTCTGCATGACAGAGGCCACACCCCCCAGCTCTGCTGCATGACAGAGGCCACACCCCCAGCCCTGCTATTTTGAATGACAGAGGCCACACCCCCAGCCCTGCTATTCTAAATGACAGAGGCCACACCCCCAGCCCTGCTATTTTGAATGACAGAGGTCACACCCCCAGCCCTGCTATTCTGAATGACAGAGACCACACCCCCAGCCCTGCTACATGACCGAGGCCAGGGGGTGAATGACAGAGGCCACACCCCCAGCTCTGATCTGTTGAATGACAGAGGCCACACCCCCCAGCCCTGCTGAATGAGAGGCCACACCCCCAGCCATGCTATTTTGAATGACAGGCCACACCTCCAGCCCTGCTATTTTGAATGACAGGCCACACCCCCAGCCCTGCTCTGCTGCAAGACAGGCCACACCCCAGCCCTGCTCTTCTGAATAACAGAGGCCAAACCCCCAGCCCTGCTGCAAGACCGAGGCCACCCCCCCGCCCTGCTCTGCTCAATGACAGAGGCCACACCCCCAGCCATGCTATTTTGAATGACAGGCCACACCCCCAGCCCTGCTGCAAGACAGGCCACACACCCCAGCCCTGCTATTCTGAATAACAGAGGCCACACCCCCAGCCCTGCTGCAAGACCGAGGCCACACACCCCCGCCCAGCTGCATGACAGAGGCTACACCCCCAGCTCTGCTCTATGACAGAGGCCACACCCTCCAGCCCTGCTATTCTGAATGACAGAGGCCACACCCCCAGCCCTGCTATTCTGAATGACAGAGGCCACGCCCCCAGGCCTGCTGCATGACCAAGGCCACCCCCCAGCCCTCTTGAATGACAGAGGCCACACCCCCCAGCTATGATCTGTTGAATGACAGAGGCCACACCCCCCAGCCCTGCTGAATGAGAAAAGCCACACCCCCAGCCATGCTATTTTGAATGACAGGCCACACCCCCAGCCCTGCTCTGCTGCAAGACAGGCCACCCCCCCAGCCCTGCTATTCTGAATGACAGAGGCCACACCCCCAGCCCTGCTGCAAGACCAAGGCCACACCCCCAGCCCTGCTCTGCTGAATGACCAAGGCCACACCCCCCAGCCCTGTTATTCTGAATGACAGAGGCCACACCCCCAGCTCTGCTCTGTCACATCTTCATCTGCTGCATAGGAGACTGACCTTTCACCTCTCAGTGTAGAAATGAACGAGGTGGACCCATAATGATCGTTATCTGCTGATAATATATTTATAATCTCAGTAAGGAGAGATGTGGAATATATATATATACACGGGAATATCTATAATCAGGGTCATCTCTATGATGTGAATATATAATGTATCCCCCTCATCCCGGCACCCCGCTGTATGTGGGCGATGGAAACTCCTCCGTCTACTTACTGTTTCCTCCGACATTCGATGGCACGATCGATCCTGAACTCCGGGAGGCTGATGAACCCCTCCGCCTTTTCATCCTGGAAATAGGAAATAGATCGTCACTTCTCCTATCCATGGAGGGCTGATCCCTATGTGTCAGAGGTAATGATCCCTACGTGTCAGAGGTAATGATCCCTACGTGTCAGAGGGAGTGATCCCTATGTGTCGGAGGTAATGATCCCTACGTGTCAGAGGTAATGATCCCTACGTGTCAGAGGGAGTGATCCCTACGTGTCAGAGGGAGTGATCCCTATGTGTCGAGGGAGTGATCCCTACGTGTCAGAGGGAGCGATCCCTATGTGTCAGAGGTAATGATCCCTATGTGTCAGAGGTAATGATCCCTATGTGTCAGAGGGAGCGATCCCTATGTGTCGGAGGTAATGATCCCTACGTGTCAGAGGGAGCGATCCCTATGTGTCGGAGGGACTGGGGACGCAGTCAGGGCACACTGTCTGTTTATAAACAATGTTACTTTGTATCTCTCTATCTCCTGCCTGATCAATGTTTATAAACAATGTTACTTTGTATCTCTCCATCTCCCATCTGATCAATGTTTATAAACAATGTTACTTTGTATCTCTCTATTTCCTGTCTGATCAATGTTTATAAACAATGTTCCTTTGTATCTCTCTATCTCCTGTCTGATCAATGTTTATAAACAATGTTCCTTTGTATCTCTCTATCTCCCGTCTGATCAATGTTTATAAACAATGTTCCTTTGTATCTCTCTATCTCCCGTCTGATCAATGTTTATAAACAATGTTACTTTGTATCTCTCTATCTCCCGTCTGATCAATGTTTATAAACAATGTTACTTTGTATCTCTCTATGGGCTCATTGTCAGTAGCATTCCTCTTTGGGATGATCACACTTCAGGCAGTGCGGGGGAGGGGGGGGGTTGTATCGCCTCCTCAGCGCCTCCTTCATCCTCTTGAACCCCACAATAGAGCCCCCCCCCAGTCACATGCATTGTGACTCACGTTTTGATTGGTGTACCAGTAGAGGGCGGAGTCTTTCAGGATGAACCAATACTTCTTCCACTTCTGGGTGAAATATCCCTTGGCGTCCTTCTTCTTCCACAGCCATCCCTCACAGTCTCCGTGGCCGAGATCCTTACAGGAAATCCTCCGCCGGCTCCCGCTGGTCAGCGAATTTCCTGCCATGGAGAAAAGAGAAAATCTCAACTTTGATGCAAAATCTCTTTCTTTTAGTATCAGTGATCAGGAAGATGTTTGTTATAGTGGAACACGGGATAAAAAAATCGGACATGTATGGCGCCGGCTGTCGGGGGTGACACTCGGGAGGAGTTCTTGTTTTCTGACTTCCCTCGGTAACACATTTTTATTACCTGTTGATCCCGCCAGTGAGTCTGTTATTTCTCCCCTTCCTGTAATAGGGTGACAACACTGTTCACCCCTCAGTGAAATCATACAGCAGCGTTGTCACCCGAGACATACATTTCCGTACAGCGCAGCACTGAAGGGGTTAACGGCGCGGCAGAAAACAGAGAAGCAACTTTGTTTCCTTTTCTCCACAAAAAAAACGGAACAAAGTTTTTTTTTTTGGTAAAATGTTTCTGTATTGTTCAGAAAAAAAAAGTCTCAGTTCTCATTTGTCAGCGATGGACGGAACATCCCATCTGTGGCTGTGATTGGTTCAATCGATGGAACGATGTGATAGGCCCCTTTCAGACGCAGCGCATCCACCCAATCGGATTTGTCTGCTGATACCCCCTGAGCAGGCAGATGACCCCCAGAGCAGGCAGATGACCCCCAGAGCAGGCAGATGACCCCCTAAGCAGGAGGATGACCCCCTGAGCAGGAGGATGACCCCCTAAGCAGCCAGATGACCCCCTAAGCAGGCGGATGACCCCCTGAGCAGGCGGATGACCCCCTGAGCAGGCGGATGACCCCCTGAACAGGCGGATGACCCCCCGAGCAGGCGGATGACCCCCTGAACAGGCGGATGACCCCCCGAGCAGGCGGATGACCCCCTAAGCAGGCAGATGACCCCCCGAGCAGGCGGATGACCCCCTGAACAGGCGGATGACCCCCTAAGCAGGCGGATGACCCCCTGAACAGGCGGATGACCCCCTAAGCAGGCGGATGACCCCCTGAACAGGCGGATGACCCCCCGAGCAGGCGGATGACCCCCTAAGCAGGCGGATGACCCCCTAAGCAGGCGGATGACCCCCTGAGCAGGCAGATGACCCCCAGAGCAGGCAGATGACCCCCAGAGCAGGCGGATGACCCCCTGAGCAGGCAGATGACCCCCGAAGCAGGCGGATGACCCCCTGAGCAAGTGGATGAACCCCTGAGCAGGCAGATGACCCCCTAAGCAGGCGGATGACCCCCGAAGCAGGCGGATGACCCCCTAAGCAGGCGGATGACCCCCCGAGCAGGCGGATGACGTCCTGAGCAGGCGGATGACCCCCTAAGCAGGCAGATGACCCCCAGAGCAGGCAGATGACCCCCTAAGCAGGCGGATGACCCCCTAAGCAGGCAGATGACCCCCTAAGCAGGCGGATGACCCCCTGAGCAGGCAGATGACCCCCTAAGCAGGCAGATGACCCCCAGGGCAGGCGGATGACCCCCCAAGCAGGCAGATGACCCCCTAAGCAGGCGGATGACCCCCGAAGCAGGCGGATGACCCCCTAAGCAGGCGGATGACCTCCTGAGCAGGCGGATGACCCCCCGAGCAGGCAGATGACCCCCCAAGCAGGCGGATGACCCCCAGAGCAGGCAGATGACCCCCCAAGCAGGCAGATGACCAGGCCCGCTCTCCTCTATGGGGCGGTCGGATTGGAAACGGACTGCATGTCCATTTCCATCCAATCCGATCCGCCAGACGGATGGCAAACATATCCCCATACATCTGTTTTTGGCTTTTTTTTTTAATCGGATGGCGGGGGGTGTCAGCGGACATCCACCACCCCCATAGAGAACAATAGGTGGTCCAATCAGGATCTGCCTGAAAAACAGACAGGCGGACCCCGATCGGTTCCCTGGGGTGAAAGGGGCCATAAGGCTGATATACTAAATGAGTGGGGAACGTTCGCTCAGGTGTGGGTTGGCAGCCCATTCATTTCAATGGGGCGCTTCAATGCAAAGCACTTAACATGCATGAATGCACCGTCATCAATGTAAATGGACCCCGACTATCATCCAATCACCTGCAAGCATATAAATCTGATATTTTTCCCTGCGCAGGATTGGGTGTTCAGCGTTGTATTTATTATATGCGCGAAGACCGCGCCCATTCTGACACTTCACTCCTACATGTAAAAATCTGTATTCTTTTGCTAGAGAATTACTTAGAACCCCTCAAACATTATATGTTTTTTCTTTTTTTTAAAGCAGAGGCCCTAGAAAATATAATGGTGGGTGTTGCATTTTTTTAGGTCACACGGTATTTGCGCAGAGGTTTTTTCAAACGCAATTTACACTTTCCAAAATATACTTTAATAACGCACAAAGTTAGGCAATGTACCAGTATAACCACCCATAGTTGGGCGACTTACCAGTATAACCACCCATAGTTGGGCAATGTACCGGTATAACCACCCATAGTTGGGTGACTTACAGGTATAACCACCCATAGTTGGGCAACGTACTGGTACAACCAGCCATAGTTGGGCGACGTACCGGTATAACCACCCATAGTTGCGCGACGTACCGGTATAACCACCCATAGTTAGGTGACGTACTGGTACAACCAGCTATAGTTGAGTGATGTACCCGTATAACCACTAATAGTTGGGCGACGTACCGGTATAACCACCCATAGTTGGGCGATGTACCGGTATAACCACCCATAATTGGATGACGTACCGGTATAACCACCCATAGTTTGGCGATGTACCGGTATAACCACTCATAGTTGGGTGACGTACTGGTATAACCACTCATAGTTGGGTGACGTACCGGTATAACCACCCATAGTTGGGCAACGTACCGGTATAACCACCCATAGTTGGGTGACGTACCGGTATAACCACCCATAGTTGGGTGACGTACTGGTACAACCAGCTATAGTTGGGCGATGTACCGGTATAACCACCCATAGTTGGATGACGTACCAGTATAACCACCCATAGTTGGGTGACGTACCGGTATAACCACCCATAGTTAGGTGACGTACTGGTACAACCAGCTATAGTTGAGTGATGTACCCGTATAACCACTCATAGTTGGGCGACGTACCGGTATAACCACCCATAGTTGGGCGATGTACCGGTATAACCACTCATAGTTGGGTGACGTACCGGTATAACCACCCATAGTTGCATGATGTACCAGTATAACCACCCATAGTTGGATGATGTACCGGTATAACCACTCATAGTTGGGCGACGTACCGGTATAACCACCCATAGTTGCATGATGTACCAGTATAACCACCCATAGTTGGATGATGTACCAGTATAACCACTCATAGTTGGGCGACGTACCGGTATAACCACCCATAGTTGGATGACATACCGGTATAACCACCCATAGTTGGGCGACGTACCGGTATAACCACCCATAGTTGGGTGACGTACCTGTATAACCATCCATAGTTGGGTGACGTACCGGTATAACCACCCATAGCAGTCCCGATAAAAATCGCGGATCGCCGCAATTACTAGTAAAAAAAAAATTATTAATAAAAATGCCATAAATCTATCCCCTATTTTGTAGACGTATCGGCCTAAACTGAGGAAAATTTGGCTTTTTAAAAAAAAAAAATTGGGGATATTTATTATAGCAAAAAGTGCAAAATATTGTTTTTTGTTTTTTTTTCAAAATTGTCGCTCTTTTTTTGTTTATAGCGCAAAAAATAAAAACCGCAGAGGCGATCAAATACCACCAAAAGAAAGCTCTAAAAAAGGACGTCAATTTTGTTTGGGTGCAACGTCGCACGACTGCGCAATTGTCAGTTAAAGCGACGCAGTGCCGAATCGCAAAAAAATGATCTGGTCATGCAGCAGCCAAATCTTCAGGGGGGGGGGGTGAAGCGGTTAAAGTGTATAATACATTTTTAGCGTGTTTAATGGAACGCATTCAAATGTGATTTGCGTGTTTATTACATGTATTGTCTTCCTTCTCATGTTCATCCTTTCCTCTCCCTATATGCTGGGAGGGGGGGGGGGGGGGGAATGGTCACGTGACTGAAATATGGTCTCGTGGTCACGAGAAACGTTTTGATGAAAATGCATATTGCGTTTCCATTTTCTATAATGTAATTCGCCTTTTTACCAAAATTAACAAAAAGCAGCAAGCGGGATTTTCCCAGCGACACGAGGCTCCGCCCCCCTCATGCAGCGCAGTGATGAAGAGCTTCATAGATTAGAACAGTAAGTGGTTTTCGTGTGATTTTAGCGCGCTGCGACCCTGCATTGTAGCTAGTTACATGTCCACTGCCGAAAAATGTGTTCGTTTTCGTTTCATAGGATTTTTTTTTTTTTCAATTTTGTAAATTCAAAGTCGTAAATTCGAAAATCCGTAAATTTGAAAACCGTAAATTTGAAAATCCGGAAATTCGAAAATCCGTAAATTTGAAAATTCGTAAATTTGAAAACCCGTAAATTTGAAAATCCGTAAATTTGAAAATTCGTAAATTTGAAAATCCGTAAATTTGAAAATTCGTAAATTTGAAAATCCGGAAATTCGAAAATCCGTAAATTTGAAAATCCGGAAATTCGAAAATTCGTAAATTTGAAAACCCGTAAATTTGAAAATCCGTAAATTTGAAAATCTGTAAATTTGAAAATCCGTAAATTTGAAAATCCGGAAATTCGAAAATTCGTAAATTTGAAAATCCGTAAATTCGAAAATCCGGAAATTCGAAAATCCAGAAATTTGAAAATTCGTAAACGTGAACAACTCGAAAATCCAAAAATTTAAAAGAACGAAAATCTGAAAATTCTAAATGATAACTATTAAATTATAGGTATTGGAATTTCTTTTCAAATTTGGCTGTTAGTGAACGTAACGAATACGAATTTATCCGAAGTTACGAATTATCCGAAATAACGAATGCCGCATCTAAACGAATGGAACGAATGAAAAAATAATAGTGATAAAAAGTTTTTATTATTATTATTGTTATTTATTATTATTAATTCTTTATGTTCCATTTGTTTTTTAGATGCTGTATTCGTTTTTCGGATAATTTGTAACTTCGGATAAATTCGTATTCGTTACATTCACTAACAGCCAAATATGAAAGGAAACTCCAATACCTATAAATTTAATAGTTAGTAATAGTTAAGTTATTTATTAATTATTTATTTAATTTAATTTAATTCACTTATGTATTATAATAATTTATATCATTAATTAATTTATTATAATAATTTATTTCAATTTATTTATTTTAGAATTAATTATTATAATTAAGTTATTAGTTGGTAATTATTTCTGATTTATGAATTTTCGGGTTTTCGAATTTCTGTTCTTATTTTTGGATTTTCGTTCTTTTGAATTTTCGTTCTAATTTCCTGGATTTCGAATTTGCGATTTTTTTGAATTTACGAATCTTTCGAATATTCGAATTTACAAGATATTTGGAAAAATTTGTTAAATGGGTTTTCGTTAATTTGGATATTTCCGAATAAACAAATTTGTCAAAATTCATAAAAAAAAAATAAATAAAAAGAAATGGAAATGAAACAAATGACACGTCTCATTGTAGCACACGCATGTAATGGTGAGAACGTCATCAGAAGTTTTCAGAGTTTTTTACCTTTTGATCTTTTTTTGGTTTTTACCCTCAGAGATGCGTAATGGAAAGACTGGAAGAGAAGAGAGAACATTGGAGGAGATTAGGGGGAGGAGTCACTGAGCGACCAATCAGCATAAAATACATCATTTCCTACCCGTCAATATTACAACACATTGCACAAGATATACAGAAGGTGAATGAATGACGTGACTGACACTGAAGGCGGACAGTGGGGGGGCGCACCAGCGTGGGATCGGGTGACATGCACCTTGTTTATTCTGAGTCTGCTTATCTTGGATCGCATTGTAGCAGATTGTTCGATGTTTCTGGGGGGGGGGGGGGGGGGTTCTGCCATGGCTCCTCTATCTTTCCTATGAGCTGCTGGCATTGGACCGATACACGCGTTTTATTGCCTAAAGCATAAGCACACCAATGCGATTTGGACAACCTCCTACTAGGCGCCCGCCATTTACAATGCCTACAGTACATATATAATTACTAACCAGGGGGGTTGGCTCCAATATGGGGGTACGTACGATTGGCTAGATAAGTTTAGTGACCGCAATCGTTAGACACACCTATATTTGCGCTCATGTAGACGTATGGGGGATAGGGGGGGGGGGTCATTTACTAAAACTGCTGTGCACGGGAGCCAATCAGCTTCTTCAATTAAAGTGGAACTTTAGGGCCCTTTTCACGGGACTCTGTAGCAAAATCGTGGTGGAAAACGCGCGATTTTTGCTGCGTTTCCGGTACGTACGTTTCTGGGTTGCCCGCACCCGTGAAAAATGGACTCAAAAACTCAAATCGCGGTGCCTTTTTTTTTTTTTTACAGCGACTTTCATCGATTTCAATGGGAAGCCGCGTTTTTTGGACTTTTGCTCCTGCCTGGTGCAGATGGGAAATTCTCATGTAGAAGGAGAAGAAACGGATCGTTTTTTTTATTAGAACGGTCCCATCTCAGCGCGATTTCCTTTTTATTCCTCAATAATTGATATCGTTCCATTCCGAGGCCTCGCCGGGATTATCAGCGGGATGACGCCGGACACAAAAGCGGCTTCAGAATTTAAAGCGCACTCGTCGCCGTTTTTGTCCGCGGCCGCCGCTTCACGGGCGGAGCCGCGTTCTCCCGCAAAAATCTCGGAATTCTCTTCATACGGTCCGGAGATTTCTGTTCCGATTCGCTACATTTCTGTGCAATGTCGCCACATTGTATTCAAGTCCAATTGTACAATCTGACGATTGTATGGGGCACACACACCTACAGACCGATACTAAAAATCACACCCACCCCAATCAGGAAAACGAGAGATACAAGAGGACCATGGAGGGGGCAACCATCCCCCCCCCCCGGATTCCAGGTGGGGGTTCGATTCTCAGTTCTAATTTTATTTCATCCTCTGTTCTAAAATAACGGGGATGATTTACTAAAGGCAAATAGACTGAGCAAGGGGAGGGGCTCCAGAACTTAGTAAATGAGCAAAATTTTCACTTTGCAAAGAATAGCCAATCACGTGCAAGGGAACTTAAAAAAAAAAAGAGCGTTTTTGTTTGCACGTGATTGGATGATGGAAGTCTGGGGAGGTTCCCCTCATTCACTAAACTCTGGAGCGACTTCACTTTGCACAGTGGCTTGTGAAACGCGTAACTGCTTTTCCTGTCTGACAAATTTGTGACAATAAAGGCAACATCAAGCAAAGTCCTGCAGTGCGACCGTTCCCTTTGTCTTATAAAGTTCTCTGTCTACTGGCAATGTGGGGGATGGCCTTGTACATTATCCCACAAAAGTAAGTACACCCCTCAGTCACATTGTTGTAAATCTTTTCTTCTATCTTTTCATGTGACAACACTGAAGAAATGACACTTGTCTACAATGTAAAGTAGTGAGTGTACAGCTTGTATAACAGTGTAAATTTGCTGTCCCCTCAAAATAACTCAACACACAGCCATTAATGTCTAAACCGCTGGCAACAAAAGTCAGTACACCCCTAAGTGAAAATGTCCAAATTGGACCCAATTAGCCATTTTCCCTCCCCGGTGTCATGTGACTCATTAATGTTACAAGGTCTCAGGTGTGAATGGGGAGCAGGTGTGTTAAATTTGGTGTTATCGCTCTCACTCTCTCATACTGGTCACTGGAAGTACAACATGGCACCTCATGGCAAAGAACTCTCTGAGGATCTGAAAAAAAAGAATTGTTGCTCTACATAAAGATGGCCTAGGCTATAAGAAGATTGCCAAGACCCTGAAACTGAGCTGCAGCATGGTGGCCAAGACCATACAGCGGTATAACAGGACAGGTTCCACTCAGAACAGGCCTCGTCATGGTCCACCAAAGAAGTTGAGGTCACGTGCTCAGCGTCATATCCAGAGGTTGTCTTTGGGAAATAGACGTATGAGTGCTGCCAGCATTGCTGCAGAGATTGTAGGGGTGGGGGGGGGGTCAGCCTGTCAGTGCTCAGACCATACGCCGCACACTGCATCAAATTGGTCTGCATGGCTGTCATCCCAGAAGGAAGCCTCTTCTAAAGATGATGCACAAGAAAGTCCACAAACAGTTTGTTGAAGACAAGCAGACTAAGGAGATGGATTACTGGAACCATGTCCTGTGGTCTGATGAGACCAAGATAAACGTATTTGGTTCAGATGGTGACAAGCGTGTGTGGGGGCAACCAGGTGAGGAGGACAAAGACAAGTGTGTGTGGGGGCAACCAGGTCAACTGGCCCCGGGAAGAAGTATAGAGAGAGAATAGGAGGGGCCCAAGGACGGAGCCTTGGGGTACCCCAACAGAAAGAGGAAGGGGAGAGGAGGAGGAGGACACTGAAAGTTCCCTGAGATAGGTAGGAGGAGAACCAGGAAAGAGCCGAATCACAGAGGCCAAGGGAGTGGAGTTTGTTGAGGTCCATATTAACAAATATCATTGAGTGGGAACAAATAAATAGATAAAAAAAAACATTATAAATCCTTTTTTCCCCACTTTTTTATAAGTGATCACATTCCCTCTGTTCTCAGCTGCATGAGAGCTGGGGGAGGAGAAACAGCAGAATACTGATTTTCCCAGTGAATGGCTGTGAGTGGGGGGGGGGGGGGGGCTGGTCAAGACAAGTTTGATCATTGGAGGAGAGCAGGCTGCGAGGGGGGAGGGGGAGTAGACTTCCTCATACCAGTACATGGGACAGCCGACACATATCAGGGGGGAGGAGATTTCCTCATACCAGTACATGGGGCAGCCGACACATATCAGGGGGGGAGGGGGAGGAGACTTCCTCATACCAGTACATGGGACAGCCGACACATATCGGGGGGGAGGGGGAGGAGACTTCCTCATACCAGTACATGGGACAGCCGACACATATCAGGGGGGGAGGGGGAGGAGACTTCCCCATACCAGTACATGGGACAGCCGACACATATCAGGGGGGAGGGGGAGGAGACTTCCTCATACCAGTACATGGGACAGCCGACACATATCAGGAGGGGAGGGGGAGGAGACTTCCTCATACCAGTACATGGGACAGCCGACACATATCAGGGGGGGAGGGGGAGGAGACTTCCTCATACCAGTACATGGGACAGCCGACACATATCAGGGGGGAGGGGGAGGAGACTTCCTCATACCAGTACATGGGACAGCCGCCACATATCGGGGGGAGGAGACTTCCTCATATCAGTACATAGGACAGCCGACACATATCAGGGGGGAGGGTGAGGAGACTTCCTCATACCAGTACATGGGACAGCCGACACATATCAGGGGGGAGAGGGAGGAGACTACCTCATACCAGTACATGGGACAGCCGACACATATCAGGGGGGAGGGGGAGGAGACTTCCTCATACCAGTACATGGGACAGCCGACACATATCAGGGGGGAGGGGGGGGAGACTTCCTCATACCAGTACATGGGACAGCCGACACATATCAGGGGGGAGGGGGAGGAGACTACCTCATACCAGTACATGGGACAGCCGACACATATCAGGGGGGAGGGGGAGGAGACTTCCTCATACCAGTACATGGGACAGCCGACACATATCAGGGGGGAGGGGGGGGAGACTTCCTCATACCAGTACATGGGACAGCCGACACATATCAGGGGGGGAGGAGACTTCCTCATACCATTACATGGGACAGCCGACACATATCAGGGGGGGAGGGGGAGGAGACTTCCTCATACCATTACATGGAACAGCCGACACATATCAGGGGGGGAGGAGACTTCCTCATACCATTACATGGGACAGCTGACACATATCAGGGGGGGAGGGGGAGGAGACTTCCTCATACCAGTACATGGAACAGCCGACACATATCAGGGGGGGAGGAGACTTCCTCATACCATTACATGGGACAGCTGACACATATTAGGGGGGGAGGGGGAGGAGACTTCCTCATACCAGTACATGGAACAGCCGACACATATCAGGGGGGAGTGGGAGGAGACTTCCTCATACCAGTACATGGGACAGCCGACACATATAAGGGGGGGAGGAGACTTCCCCATACCAGTACATGGGACAGCCGACACATATCAGGGGGGGAGGGGGAGGGAGAGGAGACTTCCTCATACAAGTACATGGGGCAGCCAACACATATCGGGGGGGAGGGGGAGGAGACTTCCTCATACCAGTACATGGGACAGCCGACACATATCAGGGGGGAGGGGGAGGAGACTTCCTCATACCAGTACATGGGACAGTCAACACATATCAGGGGGGAGGGGGAGGGGGAGGAGACTTCCTCATAACAGTACATGGGACAGCCGACACATATCGGAGGGGAGATAAAGGAGACTTCCTCATACCAGTACATGGGACAGCCGCCACATATCAGGGAGGGAGGGGGAGGAGACTTCCTCATACCAGTACATGGGACAGCCGACACATATCAGGGGGGAGGGGGGGAAGACTTCCTCATACCAGTACATGGGACAGCCGACACATATCGGGGGGGAGGGGGAGGAGACTTCCTCTTATCAGTACATGGGACAGCCGACACATATCAGCGGGGAGGGGGAGTAGACTTCCTCATACCAGTACATGGGACAGCCGCCACATATCAGGGAAGGAGGGGGAGGAGACTTCCTCATACCAGTACATGGGACAGCCGACACATATCAGGGGGGAGGGGGGGAAGACTTCTTCATACCAGTACATGGGACAGCCGACACATATCAGGGGGGAGGGGGGGAAGACTTCCTCATACCAGTACATGGGACAGCCGACACATATCGGGGGGGAGGGGGAGGAGACTTCCTCATACCAGTACATGGAACAGCCGACACATATCGGGGGGGAGGAGACTTCCTCATACCATTACATGGGACAGCTGACACATATCGGGGGGGAGGGGGAGGAGACTTCCTCATACCAGTACATGGAACAGCTGACACATATCAGGGGGGAGGGGGAGGAGACTTCCTCATACCAGTACATGGGACAGCCGACACATATAAGGGGGGGAGGAGATTTCCTCATACCAGTACATGGGACAGCCGACACATATCAGGGGGGGAGGGGGAGGGAGAGGAGACTTCCTCATACAAGTACATGGGGCAGCCAACACATATCGGGGGGAGGGGGAGGAGACTTCCTCATACCAGTGCATGGGACAGCCGACACATATCAGGGGGGAGGGGGAGGAGACTTCCTCATACCAGTACATGGGACAGTCAACACATATCAGGGGGGAGGGGAGGGGGAGGAGACTTCCTCATAACAGTACATGGGACAGCCGACACATATCGGAGGGGAGATGGAGGAGACTTCCTCATACCAGTACATGGGACAGCCGCCACATATCAGGGAGGGAAGGGGAGGAGACTTCCTCATACCAGTACATGGGACAGCCGACACATATCAGGGGGGAGGGGGGGAAGACTTCCTCATACCAGTACATGGGACAGCCGACACATATCGGGGGGGAGGGGGAGGAGACTTCCTCTTATCAGTACATGGGACAGCCGACACATATCAGCGGGGAGGGGGAGTAGACTTCCTCATACCAGTACATGGGACAGCCACCACATATCAGGGAAGGAGGGGGAGGAGACTTCCTCATAACAGTACATGGGACAGCCGACACATATCAGGGGGGAGGGGGGGAAGACTTCCTCATACCAGTACATGGGACAGCCGACACATATCAGGGGGGAGGGGGAGGAGACTTCCTCATACCAGTACATGGGACAGCCGACACATATAAGGGGGGGAGGAGACTTCCTCATACCAGTACATGGGACAGCCGACACATATCAGGGGGGGAGGGGGAGGAGACTTCCTCATACCAGTACACGGGACAGCCGACACATATCGGGGGGAGGGGGAGGAGACTTCCTCATACCAGTACATGGGACAGCCGGCACATATCGGGAATTTTGGGGAAGTGTTTGGGGAATTTATTCTTTAATTTGTATCTCTTTTTTTTATTATCTCTTTAATATAACGAGATCTGTTACATTAGAAGATGTTCCCTTCCCCCGCGCTCTGCAGGCTCTGCCAACACACATCCAAGCAAAGCTGGAAATCGATTGTTCTGCTTTGATATCCGCATCTCGCTGCATCTACATATGTGCGTTTGTGACGTCCCCCCCCCCGACTCCGCCACTCGATGAAAAGTAAGAAGAATCGCAATGAAAGAACGTGGAATGAAAGGCGAGGGGAAGCGTCTCGGATGAATCGGATCTTCTGAGCCCGGCTGCCGTTTGATGTGTCTCATTACACGTCTTATCAGCGGCTCGTCCTTCAACTCATTACATCGAACAATAATGGAGCGCCTTTAATTACGGATTCCGCTTCCTCGTCCAAAACTCCTCCAATGACGAGGCTCGGCGTCGGGGGGGGGGGGACTGGAGAGCGTTTATTGTAGGCGTCCATCAAGGGCCCCCCCGGCGCAGAGGACTGTCACTTCCTATTGGCCCCAGACCTCTTTACACGCGCTCATCGCGGGATCCCGGCGGACTGACGGCCGTCTCCGGGGACGAACGTTTTCATTATTGTGATAGTTCTATGACATGCGTCCCACGGGTGTCTCACGCCTTTGCTGGAAGGTTGGCGACAAGCTGAGAACGTTTTTTTTTAAATATAGGCAGTTATTATACAGACACAAAATATATATACCGTATATGGAATCTCTTTAAGCTGCCATAGAATGTAAAAATGTGCCCTACCAGAGAGCGCAGCCAGGCTGATGACCTGATATTTCTTTACTGCAGTTAAGCAATACAGCTTTGTCACCACCCCGCCCCTCACAGCCTGTGATTGGACAGTGAAGGAGAAGCAGCAGACTGATGAGTCATTTGCTCCCTCTCCTCCTATAAAGCCCATGCAGCACACCTCATTGGCTGTTGGCGATTCTCCTCCATATTGCAGTCTGAGCTCTGCTGTACAGGAGACAGAGATACCAAGAAGAATTTAGGCACTAATGCTAGTTTCATTTAAAAATGCAGTATTTGTTTTAGAGTCTATCCACACAATTGCATTGCAGCAACGCACAGCAACGCACGGTGTAGGTGTGACGTGGTACTCTTCATCCCCCCTGGAGCCTCAATGCACCATTCCAACAACAGCCATCACATTGCAGTTCTGTGCCCCGCCACAAATGGTACATTCCCCTAATCTGGTGCTTTCATATGAATGGACGCAACGCACCCAGAAGGGATTGTTCAGCTCCTCCCCTCCTGATATAACCCTGTAAATGCTGCACTACAGTGCCGCAATCATGTGCATGCATTGGTTGCATTCGGTGCAACCCAAATATAAAAACAGCGTCGGTACAATGCAAACACCCAACGTCTCCAACGCCAAAGACGGCAAAGACGGTCTTATTTACTGGGCAGGTGACGGCAAACGCAAAAGTTGGCTTCCATTTTTTAAGGATGAAAAAGTTGACTTCACTTCCATTTTTTGGGGTGCAAAAGTTGGCTTCCATTTTTGGGAAGCAAAAGTTGGCTTCCATTTTTGGGGTTCAAAAGTTAGCTTCCATTTTTTTTGGATGAAAAAGTTGACTTCCATTTTTTGGGATGCAAAAGTTGGCTTCCATTTTTGGGATGCAAAAGTTGGCTTCCATTTTTGGGGTGCAAAAGTTGACTTCCATTTTTTGGGATGCAAAGGATGACTTCCATTTTTTGGGGTGCAAAAGTTGACTTTCATTTTTTGGGGTGCAAAAGTTGGCTTCAATTTTTTTAGGATGCAAAAGTTGACTTCCATTTTTTGGGGTGCAAAAGTTGACTTCCATTTTTTGGGATGCAAAGGATGACTTCCATTTTTTAAGGATGCAAAAGTTGTCTTCCATTTTTTGGGGTGCAAAAGTTGACTTAAATTTTTTGGGGTGCAAAAGTTGACTTCCATTTTTGAGATGCAAAAACTGGCTTCCATTTTTTAGGATGCAAAAGTCGGCTTCCATTTTTTAGGGTGCAAAAGTTGGCTTCCATTTTTTGGGGTGCAAAAGTTGGCTTACATTTTTTGGCATGCAAAAGTTGGCTTCCGTTTTTTGAGGTGCAAAAGTTGGCTTCCATTTTTTGGGGTGCAAAAGTTGGTTGCCATTTTTAGGATGCAAAAGTTGGCTTCAAGTTTTTTGGGGTGCAAACGTTGGCTTCCATTTTTTTAGAATACAAAGGTTGACTTCCATTTTTGGGATGCAAATTTTGTCTTCAGTTTTTTAGGATGCAGAAGTTGGCTTCCACTTTTGGGATGCAATGAATGGCTTCCATTTTTTAAGGATGAAAAATTTGACTTCCATTTTTGGGGATGCAAAAGTTGGCTTTCATGTTTTTAGGATGCAAAGGATGACTTCCATTTTTAAAATGAAAAAGTTGACTTCCATTTTTGGGATGCAAAATTTGGCTTCCATCTTTTAGGATGCAAATTTTGTCTTCAATTTTTTTAGGATGCAAAAGTTGGCTTCCAGTTTTTTGGGGTGAAAACGTTGGCTTCCATTTTTTAAGGATACAAAGGTTGACTTCCATTTTTGGGATGCAAATTTTGTCTTCAATTTTTTAGGATGCAGAAGTTGGCTTCCACTTTTGGGATGCAATGAATGACTTCCATTTTTTAAGGATGAAAAAGTTGGCTTTCATGTTTTTAGGATGCAAAGGTTGACTTCCATTTTTGGGATGCAGAAGTTGGCCTCCATTATTTTGGATGTTCTCTTGTTTGTGGACCTTCTTTGTAAGGGTACCACTGTTACGGGGATGTACAAAAAGCGTTGCTTCCTCTGTGTCCAGCCCCCCGGTGTTTGTGTTGCGCTCTCACACTGAGCCCCAAATACAGAACAATAATGCGCCTTTTATGAGGTTCACTTCTGCTGACCTGGCAGGAAGCTCTATGAACCCTTCGGGGTCTCCCGCGTACATCACATCGGGATGACATAAGCAGCTTTCCCGTAAATATAATGAATATTAAGCTGTTATAAATTAAAACAAGGCGATGGCATGACTTGACGCGGCACAGCGATCGCTCGCCATCCCATTTCTCATGCTCGGCCCGGGCGCCGCAAACTGGCAGAAAGAAGCAGAAAATTTGGCATTAATATTTAATGATGACTTCTGGGGGGGAAGAGACTCTAATTAAACTGCAGCAATTAAGCGATATCTCTTCTGCTGTACGGCGCGAAGGCAGCCGAGCGGAAAGTTGGCGAGGTCTGGGAGAACGCCAAATTCCAAGGACGCGGACAGCGAGGACTCGAGGGTCAAACATGATCTTACTTACTGGAAGGAAGGCGACTGCGGCCTGTGTGGACGTTTTCTGCTACAGACGGGCCGTTCGCTCACATTCACCGGACGAATGACTGAGGATATCGAATTATCAGTCCCTTTCTTTGCAGCCTCAGCAGCACAGACTATTGAATGGGGAACACTGTGAAGCTCGCTGCTCATTCACACACTGAAGCATAATAAAAATAGTTTACTGTGCTTCAGTGATGAATTGAAACAGGGGTGATTGGTACAGATCACTTGCTGTGTTCATTCAGGAAGGGGCCGGCAAATGACATATTTACCGACCCCTTCCCCTGCTCTCTTATCCTGAAACATCTCCCTTTGTGCCTGGCGGGAGAGAAGGGAAGTCGGAAGTGCTGCAGGGGAAAGGGGCAAACGGGGGACCTGGACCAGTGGTGACTTGTGGTATATCTTTTTTTTGGGGGGGGGGGCAAACAATCCACCCGTCGCACGTCCCCCTCCGTTGGTCAGTCATGAGCCTCGCACATACCCCATCTATCTAGGATGCGGGCAGCGCATCGCCCTGCGTCTCCTCCTCCTCAGCTTCACGGCGGCTTCCCCTGCATCTCCTTCCCCTCGGCACAATCGGGTGACGGGTCTTAGGACCCGCTTCCTGATTGGCCAGAAGGTGAATCAGGAAGACAATAACGCATAATAATCAGCTATTGCCCCGGGCCCAGTCATTGTTGTGGGGCCCAAATCAGCTGCCCCTTGACCCTACACTGCCTGAAAATAGTTGACAAGAGGATTCGGGAGGGGCCCAAGAAAATGTTTGCCCAGGGTCCAATCAAAATTAAAGATGGCCCTGCTCAGAGCGCAGTGCTCCAAAAAAAAAAAACCCTTTGAAATCCATGAGTCCGGCATGTAGATTAGGGGGCCGGGCGTATGGATCAGGGGGGCGCCGCCCTGTATGGATGGACCGCCACTGGCCTGGACAGCAGAGGGAAGGGGCGCATGTGCTAGGACCAATTCCCCTGCAGTGCAGCTGAAGGGAGAAGGAGGAAAAGAAGCTGGCAGCATTGCAGGGGGGGAGACAGAAGAGGATCGGTGTCTGCAATAAGACAGTACAGCCAGCCCTCCTGCTCAGCAGGTGCCTGGGCCCCCCCTTTTAAACTGATGGGGCCCGGGTCCAGTACAGGAGGGCTGGCTGTACTGGCTTATCAGCGGCCCCGTGTGTTGAACTGTATCAGGTTAGGATTGTTCTATAGCAGGGGTAGGCAAACTGGGGCTGTTGGAAGGCAACATGGTTTAATATCATATTTCTGGAGTTTCTCTTTCTGGTTGACACCAGGTCTGGAATGCAACAAGTTGCACATCAAAGCTTTGTAGCATATCTGAAAGAAGAGATCAGGCCTCCATCAAGGTTGAACCAGAGCTTGGCTCCGGACCGTCTGGTATTATAACGCTATGCAAGCGAGCTTCAAAGAGGGCCTTTGCTGCCGGGATAATTGATGAAGGTGGGTTACAAAGATCAACAGGCTTTGAAGATTGACCCAGGATACTGAGACATGATACATGGACAATGCTGCCCCTAGAGGCCAATACAAAAGGACGGACAGTAATATCATATATTGAGGAGGACTGCCCCGTAAATACTGTGATTCGTCAAAAGTCTAGATGGGATGGCAATGAGGTTGGGTCTTGATGGTGTACGATTGAAGTATAAAAGGGCTGCCTGAGATAGAGCTCTCTCTCTGTTACCGTCTCGAGCCCAGCTGAGGATACCGTATCTATAGGACAGCTTTCCCCGAAAAGGGAGGGGGGGGTCGAGCTTTGGAGATCACATGTAAAAAGTCCAGTAAGAGCAACAGATTAAAGATCTGAGAGTCCAAAGTTTCGGGGGAACACGGCCGGCAACCAACCGAATTCTCCTAATGCCATGTACACACGACCGGACTTTTCGACCGGACTTCCAACTGACTTTCCCAACGAACGGACTTGCCTACACACGATCACACCAAAGGCCGATGGATTCGTACGTGATGACGTACACCGGACTAAAATAAGGAAGTTGATAGCCAGTAGCCAATAGCTGCCCTAGCGTCGGTTTTCGTCCGTCGGACTAGCATACAGACGAGCAGACTTTTCGATGGGAACTGGGTCGGACGTAAAGATTTGAAATATGTTCCAAATCTAAAGTCCGTCAGATTTTCGACCGAAAAAGTCCGCTGCAGGTCTGATGAGGCCCACACGCGGTCGAACTGTCCGCCAGACTCGGTCCGTTGGACCAGTCCAGTCGAAAAGTCCGCCCGTGTGTACGCGGCATAACAGTTCACGTTCAAACCAAGGGGGGCAAATACATGCATGAGCTGCAGAGGCCGGGCCATGGCACCCCCCGTGTACTACAGTCCTAAATCCAAAATTCTGAGAGTCTCCTCAGTTGGAGAACATACACTGTATTACCAGAAGTATTGGGACGCCTGCCTTTACACACACATGACCTTTAATGACATCCCAGTCTTAGTCCGTAGGGTTCAATATTGAGTTGGCTCCACCCTTTGCAGCTATAACCGCTTCAACTCTTCTGGGAAGGCCGTCCACAAGGTTTAGGAGGGTGTCTATGGGAATGTTTGACCATTCTTCCAGAAGAGCATTTGTGAGGTCAGGCACTGATGTTGGATGAGAAGGCCTGGCTCACAGTCTCCGCTCTAATTCATCCCAAAGGTGTTTTATGGGGTTGAGGTCAGGACTCTGTGCAGGCCAGTCAAGTTCCTCCACACCAAACTGGCTCATCCATGTCTCTATGGACCTTGCTTTGTGCACTGGTGCGCAGTCATGTTGGAACAGGAAGGGGCCGTCCCCAAACTCCTCCCACAAAGTTGGGGGCACGAAATTGTCCAAAATGTCTTGGTATGATGACGCCTTAAGAGTTCGTTCACTGGATCTAAGGGGCCAAGCCCAACCCCTGAAAAACAACCCCCCACCATAATCCCCCCCCCACACCATAATCCCCCCTTCACCAAATGGTTTGGACCAGTGCTATACAGCAGTGGTCTCCAAACTGTGGCCGGGGTGGGGGTGGGGGGGTTAGATGTGGCCCCTTGCTTGCCTTTATCTGGCCTTTGGGGCACTATTCCTTCCACTAACTTTTTCATTTTGTTAGATTGGAAGTTTTTACTTTCTTTTAGAATAAAAGTCGGCCAACAAGCCCTGCAACCTGCGGCGGCTGGTGTTTTCTTTTAGGGGGGGGGCAAACAACCCTAACCCCCCCCCCCGGCGCGGCACTGTCCCGCTGTTTGCTGGTCGGTCTGGCACTTACCCCATCTGCGGAAGGTGGCAGGCAGCGTAGTGCAGCAGCTCGGCTCCAAGTGTCCTCTCCTTAATGGTGGCTTCCAGCTCCTCCCCTCCTCCTCCTAGGCGTCCAATAGGATTGCCTGTCCTTTCAGCCAATCGGGTGTCAAAACCGGCTTCCTGATTGGCCGGGAGGAGGATCAGTGTTACAACAGTTATTATTCATTCGCTGTTGTAACACAGCTGGGTGGGACCGGAGTGCGACCCGAGCCCACCCTATATTGAAGAGTATTAGAGCTTCTGGCTCTAATTGGTGCTTCAAAAAACACCCCCCCCCGCATTGGAATCCATGTGCCGGTGTCCTAAAAGGGGCTGGACGCATAGATGGGCAGGGAGGCGATGGACAGGGGGGCGGCCCTTAACGGACGGGCCGCCCCTGCCTGCAACATATTTCCTGGTGGGTTTGAACATGGTGGGAAAGTCCTACACCTTAGCTGAACCCCCCCCCCCCTCCCCCTTGTAGTCTTACAATGAATTTCTGTCTTTTATTTTTCAGTATTAAGAGTTTGTAGTCACTTTTTCAGGATGGAATGACAGGTCCTCTTAGAATGGCCTCAAATCCTTTGTCCTTCCTTTGTCCATTGAGCACAGAAGGGAGTCCAATCCTCCATCGTTCTCCGGAATCATCTACTTTCCTGAGGCATGAATAGTACGTCTTCCCTTGGCGGTGACCTACGAAGGACCTTCTTGGTGGCCATCAAGCTGATAACAATTCTGGTCCCGTTGGTGCCGGAGGGCTTCCTATATCTGTGCCGGAACTTCCATGAATGGACTTTCTGTGTTGTGTAACGTTCATGTGATGCTCGTGAATCGGCTTCCCTCTGGATGACCTTCCAGTGAAGCTGAAATAGTTTGTATAGATTGCCGGGCTCAGCCGGGACGGCACTTATCACATTACTACGGCTTGTCTGACTCTGAATGGTGAATTATTCATCCCATGAAGGTCCGAGCGCACCGCGGGGGTCCCGGGTGGAGGGGCGCTCCACTGCCGCCAACATCCACCGATGATCCTCCAATGTTCAATCGTAGTCGTCTTCTCTCTTCTTGTGATTCTCGTGATAAAGTCACAACAATTTGTTTTCTTGGGTTTTCCCCAAAACATCTCCTCCTTTCCAGCCCTTCCCTCCATACAGAACAATCCCCCGAATACACGATCCGGGGGGGGGGCGAATGATACAGAACAATCCCCCAATACACGATCCGGGGGGCGATTGAAGGCTCACAACCTGGTTCTTCATTACTGGGACTCTTCAAGCCGTTACTGGATGCCGCGTTCTCCCGGTAATTGTTTAACGCTATGAGGAGATGTGAAGGTTAAGAGGACAACCCGGAAGATTCTGGTGAAATATCTCCATGTCGGTGAAATGCATTCAAGTCGATACAAAATGCTCCGTCCTACTTACTGTACACAGTGCAGTGCCTAGAAAAAGTATTCATTTGCAAACAGCAATGCATTGCGGTTGGCAAGTGGCTAATTGTTTATGACCTCACCCAGCTCCTGAGTGTACAGTGCCTTGAAAAAGTATTCATACCCCATGAAGTTTACCACATTTTGTCAGGTTACAACCAAAAACGTAAATGTATTTTATTGGGATTTTATGTGATAGACCAACACAAAGTGTCACATAATTGTGAAGTGGAAGGAAAATGATAAATGATACAAATAAATATGTGAAAAGTGTGGGGGAGGGGCATTTGTATTCAGCCCCCTTTACTCTGATAACTAAAATCTAGTGGAACCAATTGTCTTCAGAAGTCACCTAATTAGTAAATAGAGTCCACCTGTGTGTAATGTAATCTCAGTATAAATACAGCTGTTCTGTGAAGCCCTCAGAGCTTTGTTAGAGAACCTTAGTGAACAAACAGCATCATGAAGGCCAAGGAACACACCAGACAGGTCAGGGATAAAGTTGTAGAGAAGTATAAAGCAGGGTTAGGTTATAAAAAAAAATCTCCCAAGCTTTGAACATCTCACGGAGCTCTGTTCAATCCATCATCGGAAAATGGAAAGAGTATGGCACAACTGCAAACCTACCAAGACATGGCCGTCCACCTAAACTGACCGTGCCGGGCAAGGAGAGCATTCATCAGAGAAGAGCCAAGAGGTCCATGGTAACTCTGGAGGAGCTGCAGAGATCCACAGCTCAGGTGGGAGAATCTGTCCACAGGACAACTATTAGTCGTGTTCTCCACAAACCTGCCCGTTATGGAAGAGTGACAAGAAGAAAGACATTGGTGAAAGAAAGTCATAAGAAGTCCTGTTTGTAGTTTGTGAGAAGCCATGTGGAGGACACAGCAAACATGTGGAAGAAGGTGCTCTGGTCACATGAGACCAAAATTCAACTTTATGGCCTAAAAGCAAAACGCTATGTGTGGGGAAAACTAACACTGCCCCTCCCCCTGAACACACCATCCCCACCGTGAAACATGGTGGTGGCAGCATCATGTGGTGGGGATGGTTTTCTTCAGCAGGGACGGGGAAGCTGGTCAGAGTTGATGGGAAGATGGATGGAGACAAATACAGGACAATCTTAGAAGAAAACCTGTTAGAGTCTACAAAAGACTTGAGACTGGGGCGGAGGTTCACCTTC